>JASDQU010750931.1:37853-48462 GCA_032191745.1 Picea mariana
GGGAGCTATCAGTTCTCTAGTATTGTGTGTGTGGCCCCTTTGTGGTTTAGGGGGCTCAGGGGGAAGAAGAGTACCCCTAGCGTTGGCTAGGAGGTACCTGTGAGGTCACATCGGTTGGCAAGCGAAAGTTGGATGGAGTGCGCGTGGGACAACAACTCGGAGCTTTTGCATTTGACTATGGTACACATGTGTATATTTTGAATGGTATTTTAATATTGTTCATGTGCCTTCAGTACTGTACTTCTACTGTCTTAAAGATTATGTTTTATTCAACATTTTTTTTAATCAAAGAACTTAAAGTCATCCCAGCCTTATGCTTACTGTATTTGAATTGATTTTCCATGGCAAGMCCAAACTCTGATTGCAATGACTTCTCTGTGTTGTTTTATTGATTATTACGAATAAATTTGCGTTTTTACCTTATCCCTTTAGTTTTTAGTCCGTTCTTGAGAAGTCGACCAGGAACCGAATTGATGGTCGTCACTCTGGTGTTTAAAGACCTATAGATTCAAATGCCTTTCTTTCCTATGCATGGATAATAAGTGAAGGATAAATTTTTCCCAACTATCTACCCCTTACTTATCTCTCCGTTTTTATTTTCTGATTGATCTCTAATCCTTTCTCCCTCCTTGTGAATTAGTATCTCTGTGTTTTCTTGATTTATTATCTCTGCATTTCTTTTGAATGATTACCTCTGCTTTTCCTTGAATGATCAACTTTGCATTCCTTTGGAATGTTTAAACTCTACGTCTGAATGTTTAACCTTTGAATGATTGATCTTTGAAGGATTAATCTTTGAAGAAACCATTTTTCCCAATTCTTTTTTCCCAAATCATTTTTTCCAGAACATCATTGCATTTTATGAATATGGTGACAACGTTTTGATATGTCTGCATTTTTATAAGTCTGCGATTTTTGTTATCTATCAATTGATAGCGTTTTTGGATAGCATGTTATGCTCTTTGTTTTGTATAGAGATAATGTTGCTACTCTGCATTTTTTGGATAACGATTTAGCTGGGGAGAGATCCATTCTAGTAGAGTTTTATTTTCACTTTTTAAATGCATCGACACTACGATTTTTTCTGTTAGAGAATTTGTTTGATAGAGTTTTTATCTCCCTTTTTGAATGAATTTAACATAGCGATTTCATTTTTCTTTAACACAACGATTCATCCTTTTTACACAGTGATTTATTTGCATATACATGTGTTGGCACAGGGGCATACCTAGGGTTCAATGCTACAACAATGCACCAACAAAGCCCTAACTACCATCCCTTTCAGCGACACCTGCGAAGCAGATGAAGTCTCACCCGAGGTAGAGGCAGGGGTGGTTGCAAGAAGCAGGTGTCTGTAACCTTAGCCGGGACACAAATTTGTGATTATAACACTTAATACAGATCTTAGCACCGCCAATCCCTCGATATGCAATCACTATTCACTTCGCTGATAAAACAGAGCTTTGCAACATACACACTAATCTACAGTATTTAAGCACTTAACATATAAATGGATCAGAATGAGCATATGAAGCACTAAGCATGACTATCTTGATAAAATCTAATATTATCACATATCATAAGCACAAAGCAGAAGTATGTCTATCTAAACATATCAAAGAACTTAGCAAATAACATTTGAACACATCAAGACAAAGCACAAAGCACATAACACAGTGTTTATGTGGTTCACCCTCCCTCTAGGGATACGCCCACCAACTCCTCTTATTTATTTTCTTCAGTCAATCGGTTACAAGCACAATGCCATCAAAACCATTACTCTGCTCAGGACAAAAGATCTGTGCAGCTCGCTAGATCCTTCTTCCTTGCGTTACAACACTAAGCCCTCCACAATCTACTACAAGGACCTGCACTTAGCTCTGCAAGTCTCTTACAGTCATGAACAAAGAACTTACAAACTCTACTTGCACTTAGCATACATTCACATCACATAGATGCACTATTCTTTCCCTTCTTACATTTCATATCCTTCTATTTATACATACAAAATAGGCCTAAACATGGGTAAACCCATGGGCCGACATCGCATTCTCATTACATATTCCCAAAAACCCAAAAATGATTCAAAAGTGGGTCAAGATCCCATGATCTTTGCTTTGTCTTAGGCTCCTCCTTTGACATGCTATCGAAGTCCCAAAATAGGTCAACATGACCAAGAAAATCCCAAAACATGGTCAAGGGCCAACAGGCCCCCAAAACTCACTTGTGACTTGTCACGAGTCTCTCTAGTCTGAGAAATTCTTCCTCGAACGCCTCGAGCTTAGCTCGAGCTGCTTTGACTTGCTACTTTGTTGTGGCCTCTTATTCGGTGAACTCCTGGATTACGGTGTCTTTCATTGGCCCTTCTAGGCATTGTTCTACTCCGATGACAACCTGTTCTAACTCTGCTCCTCAGCTCTCTACCTCTGTAAACAACTGGCATGCCTTATCTTGCATAGGTTGAAGTCATTGAGTGACTTCCATCACTTTGCTTTGAAGCATATGGATTTGTTTCTGAGCTGTGCATTAATCTTGAGACATATTCATTTTTTTTACAACCGACAGGGCCTTCAGTTGCACCTGTAGTGTATCTGCATGCTTCTTTGCTTCCTAGAGATGCGACTCTAGTGTCTGTAACTCCGAGTTCTCGGTGAGTTTTTCATATGTTTGGGCACTACGGTTACTCAGATGCTTTCATTACAATGCAAGAGATTTTAATATGTCAACTGCGCTATGGGAAGTTGCTTCTCGCTGGTCCCTTACGTCCTGTAGGGTCTCGGGTACAATGGGTAATTCTAGATCTGCGATGCGCTATTGGAGCTGTTGGATCACTTCTTTGAGTTGCGCCACCTGCTGTGGAACACTCTCTTCGACCTTTACTTCGAAAACTGTCATAGAGTGAAGTTCTCTGCTGCACTGCAGGCTCGAATTCTCAGTTAGCAAAAGTGTTCTCAGTGCATGGCACGATGAGATAAATAGGTAATCTGTCGACGATTTTCTTGCAACAGTTATGAGCCTCCATTAACTCTTGTTTGATCTATTATGGCATGGTCTAATGGTCTGATGACGAACCTTTATTTCCTTTCTTCTCGTTCAGAGTGGGAGTTGAATGGATATATCGACCCCAACGGCTATATTGCTTTGCCCTAGCAAAGTACCATGTGTCGTTGTTCTGATATCCCGAGGAAGTTCCAGTTCTGCAAATTTTCTTTCTACGAAGTTCCTTCTTGAATATTCTGTAACTTTTCAATCTTAGTCCTCTTCTTACTTAGATTTCTAGCCTTCTTTCCAGTGAGCTTCGGCTTAATATGTCTTTTTCCATTCTGATTCTTATCTTGTTTTAACATAGTCACTATGCATTGTTGAGATTCTTTCCTAGGATTCAGGGGTAATACCTCTTCTTTATATGGAGTAAGTACTTCAATCTTCTATGGGTCTCCTAGTGTTCTTGCAGCTTCGACATTAGGGTCTCTAGTGTCAAATGGCTTCGATCTGTTCTCTTGTTCTTCAATCAATTGTGCGATCTTTCTGGTCATGAAATCTTTTAATTCCTGTTTCTTCTTCTCCAAAACTTCTTCTTATTTCTCTCATATGGCTTGACCTCTGTCAATTCAAGGTTTTCCTATTAACATGGTAAACGTCAATAAATTGAATAATCTCAAAATATTCCTCTGTCTAAGTTCCATTAACGGTCATAGGTATCTGGGTGAGCCTCCCATGCAGGTTTACCAGCTTTCCTCTGAATAACCCTGTTCCTCCTAATGAGGGAATCATAGAAGGTCTCCCTATAGCTTCCCAAGTTCTCTCTGTCATGATATTCACATGTGTCTCCTCATATATAACACAATCAATGTCAAAATCTCCTATTCTTGCTTTGATGAATTATTTTCCTTTGAATATCTCTGATAATATGACAAGTCGGTGGTTATTCAGGGTTTCTTTCATCTGTAGCAATGCTTGCTCATATATTTTCTGGTATTCTGCCATAATATCAGTTTTTGGATCTACCTTAGGTTTTTCTTGTCTTATATTCATACTTTCAATCTTAGCAATCATTCTAGGGCAATCCAATACTTCATGGTCTAGATCTTTACAACAGAGGCAACTAGGTATTCTATCAGGGCATTCCTTAGCCAGATGTCTCGGTCTTCTACAACTGTAACAGAGGGTTAATCCTCTCTTTCTTTTAAATGATCCCCATCTTCTTTTGTATTGTGCACTAGGATCATGGTAGCTAACCTGCAACAAATTCTCTCTAGGATCCTGCATCCATTTGTTAGTCCAAACATTCTTTCTATGCATAGGTATAACATATCATTCACTATTCTTATCAGATCTACTCATATCAAATCTTCTTTCATCTATTAATACCCTAGTTTTCAAACTAGGACAGACTCTATTAAACATACCTAGATCCATACTCTATAAAACAAAATTTCCACTTATATTACTTCTACAGAGCACAAAGCATTCAGATCTAAAAAAATTTACTATCTTTACCTTTATCAGAGCACAAATCTTTCATATCTTACCTCTTTTAATCATAAATTCTTGCTCTTACCTTTCTTAGAGAACCAAGCATTTAGATCTTGCTTCTTTCCTTCAGATCTAATCTTCTTTCTTTGGATCATGCTTCTTTCTTTCAGATCCGACTTCTTTTCTTCAGATCGGGCTTCTTTCTTTTAGATATAACCTTCTTTCATTAGCATAGAGCTTTATAATTCAAGTAGAATACTGCGTACTAGGGCACAGATCTACACACAAATCTTCTAGGTCAACTTTTTTCACAAAGCTTGTTATTTCTCAGTTCCCAACAATCACAGTTTTAGGTCCCGACAATAGAACCATTTGTTGGCATAGGGGCATACCTAGGGTTCAACACTACAACAACACAACAACAAAGCCCTAACTACTGTCTCTTTCGGTGACACCTGCGAAGCAGATGAAGTCTCACCCGAGGTAGAGACGGGGGTGGTTGCAAGACGCAGGTGTCTATAACCTTAGTTGGGACACATATCTGTGATTATAACACATAATATAGCTCTTAGCACCATCAGTCCTTCGATATGAAATAACTATTCACTTCGCTAATAAAACAGAGCTTCACAACATTCACACTAATCTACAGTATTTAAGCACTTAGCATATAAATGGATTAGAATGAGCATATCAAGCACTAAGCATGACTATCTTGATAAGATCTAATATTCTCACATATCATAAGCACAAACAAGAAGTAGATCTATCTAAACAAATCAAAGCACTTAGAAAATAACATGTGAACACATCAAGACAAAGAACAAAGCACATAACACAGTGTTTACGTGGTTCACCCTCCCTCTAGGCCTACATCCACCAAATTTTCTTTTTTATTGTCTTCAGTCAATTAGTTACAAGCACAAAGCCATCAAAACCCTTACTCCGCACAAGACAGAAGATCTTGGCAGCTTGCTAGATCCTTCTTCCTTGCATTACAACACTAATCCCTCCACAATCTGCGACAAGGACCTGCACTTATCTCTGCAAGTCTCTTATAGTCATGCACAAAGCACTTACATAATTTACTCGCACTTAGCATACATTCACATCACATAGATGCACTATTCTCTCCCTTCTTACATTGCATATTCTTCTATTTATACATACAAAATAGGCCTAAATATGGGTAAACCCATGGGCTACATCCCATTCCCATTACATATTCCCAAAAACCCAAAAAGGATTCAAAAGTGGGTCGAGATCCCGTGATCTCTGCTTCGTCTTGCGCTTCTCCTTCGACAGGCTGTCGAAGTCCCAAAATAGGTCAACATGACCAAGAAACTCCGAAAACTTGGTCAAGGGCCAACAACATGCACATTTATTTCATCCTTTCCGCACATCGATTTATTTGGATACACATGCACAATGACTTATTTGCATACACATGCACATCAATTTATTTGCATACACATGCACAGTGAATTATATGCATACACATACACTATGACTTGTTTTCATACACATGTAATTTATTTAGATCATATGATTTCTTATAACATGTGATTTAAATGAAATTAGACAATGACCTTGTATATCTATTGACAACGATATTATTAATAGCATATTGAAAACGATTTTATTAACAACATATTGAGCTATCGTATTTTATTAATAGTGATTTTATTAATATCATGTTGATAGCATCTTGACAACGGGTTTATAATAGTTAGTTGATAGCATATTGAAAATGACTGATAGCATATTGATAGACTGTGTTTCTAAATTGCAATATCTTTAGACTGCGTTTTTAATTGCAATAAATGTGTGCATATAGATTCATTAATGGTAAAACATCTGTGTTTTTTTTATGCTAAAACATAATGAACTTTATAGCCCATACAATTTCCTCACAATGATTTAGTGTAACACACACACAGTGGGGCGTAAAAATTTCGTTCTCCTTATAGGAACAAATCCTCTCTCCATGGTCTCTAATTTGGAAATTGGGGGACTATCCCCCCTTTTTCTTTGATGACCATCATATATAACCGTGGGTTACGATCAAGTGCCAATCACGTGATTGTGGGCGCGGACAAGGGTGGTTTGAGTCCAACTACTTTTCTCCCCACAATTCACCACGAGCCACCACGTGTCCCTTTCTCAATACCATGGTTCAGATTGTGGCCCGCCCTCAAACTTTTAAAGTCTGAGCGATTTCTATCCCCACAATTCAACGTGACCTTTGATCTCATGATCTTGACAGTAATTTTGAACTGACGGATCAGATCTATCCTTTTCGAACCTATGTGTCAGAACTGACCCTTTTGAATCAACAAATATGATTTGTTTCATGATTCAGGTTTCGAATTTTTTAAATCTAAAACCTTTCCTTCTCCCACAATGACAGATCTCCTGCCATGTGTTCTCTTAGACCAATGAATCTGATTTTTTCGAGACTCCAGACTTCAGAAATCTCAAATATCAACTCATTTCCCAATGAATTTTATCCAGATTTGGTAATCCACTGACGCACATCTCTCACTGATATGACGTCTGTAATCCCTTCGGGTCTTTAGGCTTTGGAATTTTCAATTCTCAAAATTCACTTTTCCTTGAATTATGCGGATTTCTGCCACGTGTCTCCCTTGAATCGGACAGTTGAGAATTACTTCGAGTCTTTACCCAGAGTCCACAGATTCACGCCACCTATCCTTTGGATTTGACGATTGAGATTTACTTCAGATCTTTACCCGGAGCCCATAGATTCACACCACCTATCTTCTGGATCTCACGATTGAGATTCACTTCAGCTCTCCGACTCTCCAGGCTTCAGGAGTTTTAACTCTCAACTGAAACTCTCGAAGTGATTTCTACGGAGTTCACAATCCGTCGCCACGTGTCCCTCTAGATCCGACGGTCCAGGTCTTCTCTGGCTTTCCGGGCTTTCATATTTTCAACTCTCAACTGAAACTCTCGAAGTGATTTCTCTAGAGTTACCGATTTGCTAACACGTGTCTCCTGATGATCAATGGTCAGGATCTACTTCGACTATTTCACCTCGTCGTGTTCCATGAACTTCTGGAGTTTTGGATCTTGTGCCACCTATCCTCCTTGACGATGGATGGTCCCAAATTACTTCAGGACTTTGGAACTTTGGAAATTTCACTCTCCTACGTGTGCAAAGCACTAAGGTTCATGCACCTTGCTTTGATCAAAAGACTATTGATCCTCTATGATGTGATCCAACAATTACATTCGCTCCTCCTAAGCTTCTAACTTCCTCTGACTTAGAAGAGTTTTGTGGATGTTCAAAGGCCTCAACCCTCGTTCCTCCTACGAGCCTATCTATATTGGGTCTCTCCTTTTCTCTTGAAAAAGTTATCTCTTCTAAGCTTTTCGATTCTCTCATACCGATGACTCCGAAGGACTTCGTTACTCCACGGATTTCCTAAGGGCTCATGACCATCCATCTCACAATTTTTCAAGGTTTGGTGGTTGTGATCCGACCAATACTGAGGTTTTCGTTGATCGATGGTTCTCAGTAATTGTGGGGCCCCAAAATGCATGCTCTTTATCAGAGAGCTCAACCTCCACAATCTGGGAAGTACTCACCCAACTTGGTCGAACCAGAGTCGTTGATCTTTCAGCCTGATGATATCAACGATGGTAAATTGCGGGTCATGAACTAGCACATACGCTACTTTCACCTTCGCTCTCCACAATGATTCCCCACCCTCGATCTTCGTTCATAGATCGACAGTTCATAGTGATTGCGGGGTCCAACCTCTGCAATATGGGAAGTGCTCACTCAACTCTAGTCAAATCCTAGTCGTTGATGTCTCATTCCTGATGAGATTGACATCATGGGTTGATTGTGAGTTGTGAACCAGCATGTCCACTAATTTCACCTTCGCACTCTGCAATGATTCCCAACCATTGATTTAATCGAGCGGATGGTGTTTTATTCATTAACCCTAGTGGGTGTTTGATTTGATTTGATGACTGGGATGGCCTCTCCTCCCATTGAATGGATCACCTCCATCTCCATTGTCAGATTATTAAGTCATTGGTACTTTGGGTAATTTGACTATCGTCTACCTCTGAGATTTGACAGTCAGGATGGTTCCTAGGCATCCTTAGATTTAAGGTTCAGAGTTAACTTTGTGACTTTGGAACTTTGGGGATTTTACCTCCCTTACGAAGAACTCAATCAATTTTCTAAACTCGCGAATTCCAAATGACTCCAAGGGTTAACTCCCATGCTCTTTCCCATATCCAACGATCACAACAGACTGTGGCTCTTTATGAACAGATTTCATCCATTCATCTTCCAAACAAAGGTACATTCTCTTTCAATACTTCAACCTTGTTACTCTTCCTGAGATCTATTAGCTCTGAAAGGCTTAAGAGATTTGCACTCTTTCTCCTCAACTTAACACTTAGAAGGATATTATGTGCACCCCTTAAGCTCCTTCATCAAGTATAGAACTTAAGGAGTTCCCAGTCTATGCCTGCCCTATAGAGACTCTGTGCATATATGCACTACCTCTCATGAGCTTAAAAGACTCTATCCTACTAGAGAGTCAGGGAAACCGAGAGTGTCGACGGGAACTCGTGAAAACTGTGCCCAAAGTCGATGAGTTCACAGTCCCCTTATTTTAACTTAAGACACCACAGGGCTCGAGCATTTACGTGTACAAATCAGGCAATTCCATACTTCCTTAAATATACAATTTAAACAAGAATAAAGAGATACAATATAACCACTAAGCAAACTTGCACATCCCTAGGTCATTCACAATATATCTATTTTTATTACATAATTATAGCTCAATTTCACAGGGTATGAGAATACTTATCTATTACAAGTTGCATCCAACTAACTGACTATGGGTGTGTTCCTTTCCACCAAACATAGGCTCAGAGGCATTCATTCTTAGCACTCTGACCACCCCATTGCCAAGCCATGATATCACTTACACCATCTGTCAAAGAGACTCTCTCTATCATAGCGACCATGCAAGGTTTATCAAATGCTTCCTCAGCATCAAGCTCGCATTCGGGTCCTTCAGGTTGTGTCCTCTGCACTTCCTTTTGGTTTGTGCATCTCCTTTACGAGATTACACTCTTCATCTAGTGTCTTTTCTATTGTTGTCTATCTGTATGTATCTTACCTTCCTTCGTTTGGAAGCTTTCCAACCTATCTTGTTCCTTCTGTCAGAAGAA
This sequence comes from Picea mariana, assembly GCA_032191745.1. Taxonomy (NCBI): domain Eukaryota; kingdom Viridiplantae; phylum Streptophyta; class Pinopsida; order Pinales; family Pinaceae; genus Picea; species Picea mariana. Next base: position 47,559 of record JASDQU010750931.1, read on the forward strand.
AGCTCAGCTCTGCAGGTATCTGTGGTACTTTGAGCTGAAATTCTACATCTAGGGCATTCTTCCATTCATGGGGGTGTTTGATGATTCAACCACTGGTAATTTATTCACTAACTGATTTCTTTCCTATAGATATATCATGGCTCATACTTCAAGGATTCACCCCCCCAACAATCAATTATGGGAAATTTAACAATAATACATTTACATTGTCCACATGCCTTAGCATGGTAATCCTATTTTGTGATTAATTATAAGCTAGTGGAAACATGGGTGTTACAATTCCTCCCCCTTAAAGGAACACTGTCCTTGATGTTCTTTCTCAAAAACACCTTCCATGACTTTCTCATTCAACTGTTTCATAAATCTTGATCCCTCTTTTTCGGTCAGATCCTTTTTCAGACCCTTAATCTTCGTCACCTTCTTTCAATAATTATTGGAAAACAATTATGTTAATCATAGTCTTATGCGAAAACATTGCATAAAAATTTCAAGGAAAATTTCATAATCTTAGCACAATAATTATCTATGCAGTTTGTGGATTTGTATCCACATGGTTGTCTTGTTATCCATGCCCATTGTTTTTCCTTGACATACTCACTGTGTGAAGGATCTCAATCAATAGTTTACAAGAAATATCAAGGTCTCATCTTCCTTGTGGTCACTCACCCTCCAGGCCTAGGCTCAGGCATCCCCTTCTCTGCTATACAGTCCCTTGGGTGATCCATCTTTCCTTGCCAAGGTTTTCTTGCACAGGAAGAACTACCCATCGTGTGCATGATCCCAATCAACAGTTTACAAGAACTATTAAGGTATCATCTTCCTTGGGGTCACTCACCCTCCAGGCCCAGGCTCAGGCACTCCCTTCTCTGCTATACAGTTCCTCGGGTGATCCATCTTGCCTTGC
>JASDQU010750932.1:0-28065 GCA_032191745.1 Picea mariana
TCTAGGCTTAATAGGGTATTATCGCAATTTTGTTAAGAATTATGGGAAGATTGCATCACCTCTCACTGCTCTCCTCAAAAAGAACTCTTTCAATTGGACTACAGCCACTGCTCAAGCTTTTCAGACCTTGAATATGGCCATGTGCACCACTCCAGTCCTCGACCTTCCCGATTTCACAAAGACCTTTGTGTTGGAATTTGATGCCTCTGGGAAAGGAATTGGTGTTGTCCTTATGCAAGAGGGTCGACCTTTGGCCTTTACTAGCAAGAAACTATCTGAAAGAAATCTAGGCAAATCCATCTATGAAAAGGAAATTTTGGCTATTCTGCATGCCATGGATTTGCGATGTCCTTATCTATTGGGGCAACATTTCCAAATTAAGACAGACCATCAAAGCCTCAAGTATTTTCTAGAACAACACATTTCCTCCCCAGAACAACAAAAATGGGTGAATAAATTCTTTGGATATGATTATGAGATCATTTATAAGAAAGGCAAAGACAATGTCGTTGTGGATGCACTTTCCCAAAAATATGAAGACAAAAGATCCCTTTTTTCTCTTTCATTCACTGTACCAGATTGGCTCCAATCCGTTCGCCAGGAATGGCTACAAGATCCCAAAAGTTCGCAGTTAATCCACCAATTGCAGTCCTAGGCTCCAGCTTCCCCAGCGTACTCTTGGATCCATGAATAACTTTGATACAAAGGTCATTTGTATTTAAGTAAACTATCAAAGCTTAAATCCATGGTACTTTCTGAGCTTCATGCTACACCCACAGTAGGGCACTCCGGGTTCACCAAAACCTATGACAGGGTCAAACATTCATTTTTCTAGGATGGTATGAAACAGGACATTCATAATTTTGTATCTGAATGTGATGTGTGTCAACGCAACAAGGGAGAAACAGTCAAATTGTCGGGCACACTACAACCACTGCCAATTCCACCTGCTATTTGGAAGGATATCTCTATGGATTTTATTACAGACTTACCCAAATCGGGAAATAAATCCTTCATCATGGTGGTTGTTGATTTCCTTTTCAAGTATGCTCATTTATGCGCCCTTCAACACCTGTTTACAGCATCCACGGTGGCTCAAATCTTCATGGAACAGGTCTTCAAATTTCATGGCATGCTACACTCTATTGTTTCTGATCGTGACCCAACTTTCACAAGCAATTTTTGGCAAGAACTGTTCAAGATATAAGGCACCGAATTGCATCTCAGCATATCTTATCATCCCCAGACTGATGGCCAAATGGAAGTTGTCAACAAGTGTTTGAAAACATATTTGAGGTGTTTTGCCTCGAAAAAGAAAAATTAGTGGGCTCAATGGTTACCCCTAGCTGAATGGTGGTACAACACTTCAAACCATACAACTACACACATGACTCCTTTTGAGGCGGTATATGGACAGAAGCCACCTTCAATTCTCTCATACTTATTGAGTGCCTCGAAGGTCCAGGCGGTTGACCTAACACTTACAGCTCGAGAGGCTATTCTTCGTACCCTCAAAGATAATTTGGTCATGGAACAAAATCGCAGGAAGCAACAAGCAAATCAAGGTCACTCTGAACGTCAATTTGCATAAGGGGATTAGGTGTTTCTTCAACTGTAACCTTGCAAGCAAACATCCCTCAAGGCCAAGCATTGTCAGAAGCTAGCGCCCAAATTTTATGGTCCTTATATCGTACTCAAGCGTGTGGGACAAGTCGCCTATCAATTAGCTTTGCCTAGCAATTCGAAGCTACATCCTGTTTTTCATGTTTCATGCTTAAAGAAGGTGATTGGAGCTAAGTGCCAAATTCAAACCAACCTTCTAGAGCTAGCTGAAGAAGGATCCATTTGGCTACATCCAGAAGAAGTTTTGGACCAGCGTGAGAGTCACCTACGTTAGAGAACCATCAAGGAAGTTCTAGTACAATGGAAAGATACAACTCCAGCAGACGCCACTTGGGAACCAACTACCATTCTGCAATAATTTCCTCATCTCAAGCCTTGAGGACAAGGTTGTTTTTAAGAGGGTGGACATGTTAGGGTCCTAACCCACACATAGGTAGAACAATATATTCAGATGTAATAAAGTTCAATATTAATAAGGCCTTTCAATAAAATAAAATAAGGCGAATGTAAGAAGACATAATAGAAGCTTCCGCTTCTAGAAGGATCTTCCTCTAGATGCTTCTTTTTAGTATAAATAGGATTCAAGGGTATGAGAACCCTAGCTTGGATATTATTGTAATAGAGCTTTTCTCAATTGGAGGTTTCCCCCTCAAAGAGGCTCGTGAACATTGCTTTCAGATTGAAAGTGTTATTTATGTTGTTATTCTTATATCATTTTAGTGTTATTGTGGTGAATTTTTTGGTTATGTTGTTGTTATTCTTCCATTACTAGCATTTTATTTTAGTTCTGGATACATTTTATATCTGGTATATTACAATGTCTGTGATGTTCTTTTGGGCCAACCATATATGTGGAAGCGCCATGCTATTTATGAGTCTCGACCCCGCAGTGTCATTATTACTTTGGGGGGTCATCTCTATAGAATACCAGAGGTAGTTTCGACTACTATTCCACCAAAACAGTGCCGCAAGGTAGTATCTCATACTACAAAATTCAGCTACTGCAAAATCTGTTCAAAAGCGGAACAGAAGGACATTGTAACCACTACAACCTTGCCCCAAGCACCTTCTATCCAACAGAAGCAGGTTAACAAGGTTGCAGCAAAGCGCAAAGATTCCTTCTGCACACTGTCCTCTCATGTAGCCCAACTTGTTGAACAGCCTCAGCCTCAACAGGTTCGTGATAGACTTCCACAAACTGAGTAGCGAGATGTCTCCAACGAGGCAAGCAGCTCACCAAGATGCAGATTCAGCAAACACTTTTCCCTCTTCTCTGGGAACTCAACGCAATGGATACCATTCCTTCCTAAGGAGGGAGGATTGATCCAAGTGGATATCGGTGGCCACCCACCTTTTTCGACTGGCTCAAAACAGTTTTCTGGAAATTTTGCCAATTTACTATTTTTTAGCAGTTTTTAACTTTCGAGGCCATTTTGAGGGCCCAAATGAAGGTTTTTCGAGATTGAGGTTCTCAATGATAGCCTAAGGCATGATTGAGCCCCCAAAATGAATATCCTCGATGATACCTTTCCAACGAGCTATCATACACCTAAAATGGAGATCCTATGCAAACGTTACGACCCCGAGAAGTTGATGCACCAACTTACCCAAACGGGGCCCACATGACTTTTGGCGCTTCATCTCCTAGGGTTAGGTTTTTGGATGTCCAGGGTTTTTGGCATTCCGGTTTATTGTAAAAAGGCCTTCAGAGCCTCATTGTAATCATATTCTTGGGAATGCGAGTAGCCGTCACATCTCTTCTCAGAGATAAGCTGCCACCAGTCTAGCGAGTCTTTCACTCCGTATTTTTACAGTCTCCGTACATTTCTTTCATTAATAGAAATCGTGTATTACTATATATCTGTGTTTATGGTTGCATCTATGATACATTTTTGTTATATTATTGAATATTTGCGATATCTATGTGCATTTATTTATTATATCTCAGCTCTCATTTCGTGCCAAAAATAATCTGGATCACCCTCACAAGCTATCTCAACAATTTATTGTTTATTAGTAAGTTTTGCACCCCTAAACTTTCATATAGGATAATTCTAATCAAACAACTACATACGTCTATCTACATTATGAGAATCGTCCATTATCATAACAAAGATAGGCATGCATAATCTATAAGTAGGTACTTTAGTGATTGATTAGGTTATTGATCATCCTTTCTTAAATTTTCATCTATATGCTTAAAGGTAATAGTAATTTGAGTGCCTTATAAAATCTAGTGATCAACTTTGATGTGGAAAAAAACTTTGAATTCAATATTGTAATCATATGCTTAGATCAAGCTTGCACATGAGGTCAAACTAACTCATGCAAGTGTTATACAACACTATGTACCTTCATTAACTATGTATTCTTGCACCCAAAACTTTCATCACATTTCTAATGGCTCCAACCAATGATCTCATATTATTTTTTGGTATTGTAACACATATTATTAATATTTGTGATTAGTTATATAAGGGCACAAACAATTTTTTTGTACATTGTAACACATATTATTAAGATTTGTTCCTAGTTAGATAAGGGCACAAATTGGTACGTTCTAACACATGCTAATGAAATTTATACCTAGTTAGATGAGGTCATAACATGTCTTTTTGTTTTTATATGGTCAAGTGTATAATCGTTATTTCAAGATCGCTTTTGTTTTTTACACGATTGTGTATAATTGTTATTTGTTTAGTAGGGCTCACTTTCATGTACCTAATAATCATGAAACTTTTCACTAAATTATAATGTTGTAAACAATGAGAATGGTAGACATTGTTAAGTATAAATATGAATTGTTGTTAGGGTCCAACCCTAACCTCCCTACTTTAGGTTATCTAGGATTTAGTCAATTGGTATAAGTGGCCATCATCTTTGAATAAGGCCCACTACATAATAGTGAATAGTTATTTAATGTAAAAGGGTCATTTTTGTTAAATAAGGCCCACTAGGTAGTTGGTACTCATTAATCATGAGACCACAAGTAGTTAGGGTTTTTCTATCAAGAATCTATTTAAAGAGCTAAGAAGCTATGGAATGTTTTGTCAAGGATTATTGCATTTGGTGATTTTTTCAATGAAATTTCACCCCATGAGGCAAGTGAGCATGCTTTGTTTCTTCTTATTATCATAATTGTTGGCAGCCAATTCACATTTTTCCACTGTCTTATAAGCTGCCTACACCAATGTTTTGCAAACATTAATTTTTCGTCGCAATTCTCAAATAAACGAAACTTTTATTCTTTGCACCATTTGCACACTTACCTTCGTTTTTGTTTTCAAGACTGTAAGCATGAAAACTTGGTCTTTCGAAGTCGCATTAAAATCATTATTGATTTGTCCTTATTCTTCTTGTCGATATGCCCATTGCGTTTACATTTTACTTACCATTATGCAGTTTGCAAAACTTTTTGATCTGTACTCATTGGACATTCTTTGATTGATTGTGTGATTTTGTTTCATTGAGTTTGTGATGAATTGGCGAGTGGTTTTATATGTTCTTTGATTTTCTTGACCATTGGTTTCATAAAAATACATAGGTGTTATGGTTAAAACCTTGATGTATATCATTTAATATGACACCCAGTTCATGTGATCAAACGCATTGGCACATTGGTTAATTTCTTGGTATACATAAAATGCACTGGTACATTGCTCAAACTCTTGATATGAATTATTCTATACAACGCATGTCACATAGTCAAAACATTGGCATTGATTTCAATTTATTTGCTTGGTTTTGAAACTATGGCATAACTTTGATGGCGCGAATGGTTTATCCACTTACCAAAGAATTTGATTGAGTGAAGTGGCATAGTTATAACACATGTGCGTTGTGATTTTTATAGTTGAAAGAGCCGACGGTTGTATCATTGGTAATGACTATTCTGCACGGCCAGCAAATAGCTCCACCACCTTTGCACGATGTCATTAATGTTGCTCCTATCCCTGTTTCACCTTTGTTAGCTCGGGTAAGATTTCGGGCATTTTGTTCCTGTGTATGTTGCATTCAAACCCTAGCTCGTACACCATGGGCTCTTCTCTATGGCACCAGTGGTGTGAATTGAGCCGAACGGTAGCCAAGCCTTGCTACTGTTCGACAATGCCCGAAAAGACTTAGAGAATAGTGGTTGGCTCACCTTTCTACAGTGGTTTGAGGGTTTTAATCTATTTTTTGCACAGTAGTTCACCCTGACTTTTGATGGCTGTAGAGCCAAGGTAGGTGACATTCAGTTGGAAATCAGTGAATATTGCATTAGCTCTACCACCGGGTTAGCAGCCACGGGCCAGTGATGGTTCAAAAACTCTAAAGTGGAGGAGGTGCCATGGCCACTACTCTTCGTCTCACGCAAGGTTACATCATGTGACATAGGTATGCCGATTTCTACACTTAAACCAAGATGGCATGATCTTTTGATGGTGGTTAAACAATTCGTGACCTGTGAGGGTCAATATGGACTAGTTTTCCTTTATCACCTTCGACTGTTAATGAATTTTATGGGTTACCCATTGAATATGCCTTTTTACTTCCAGCGTAGCCTCTATAAAATGTCAAAAAGGTTTAAACAAGAAAAGGCCGATAGTAGCTTGTTCCACCATGGCCTAATCAAACTCATCGTTGTTCATCACTTAAATATCCACGGTGATAGTTGGAAAGATTTTATTTCTCGGAATGGTTTTGCTGATGCAGAGCCCATCCAAGTTGACAAGCTTGTGGTTAGTGAAACCAAGGTCGAGCCACTCGTGCCCTTCCATGTCCTACTGCCCTATCCTAAACCCTCGGTCGACCCTGATATTAACTTACCCGATGTTATAACTGAGAAGGCTGAGGCTATAAAAAAGCCTGTGAGCAAAAAGGTCAAGGGAAACCCTACTGTTGATGGAAAAGGTAAAAAGAACGCTCGGCTTATCTCAAGAATGGCTAGGAATAAGCCTAAACCTAGTGTTGAGCAGAAGCCCATAGTCCTTGGTGAGGATTTGGACTCTGACATCGAACGCTTCCTAGCTAGTGAGTACCCTTACTCCCAAGGCTTGTGCACCGAGACACCCTATGACTTCGTTTCTAATCTACCCCCTTGCCTAAGGAACAATCCCAGTTACCCAGGGATCAAGTTACCTAACGAAACCCTCGGCAATGTAACCAAACCCTCACTTGTATTTTCGAAGCCCGGAGAGTCGTCATGTGACCAATGTAATGTGTCGTTGGAATGATACTATACAGACGTTCCCTTACTTCAATCGAAAATCAAATCGCTGGAGAACCAAGTTACAGTGTTGACAAGCCAAAGGGACAAGCTTCAAGCAAATGATAGGAAGCAGAAAACCACTGGTTCTATCGTATTTAGGAATGTTGAATCGGCTACAGCCGTTGTCAATTCCAAAATTTCATGATCAAGTTGTATGCTCGTCATCCAGGTATGAATTTAAGTATCAATTTCATTTTGTGAATTGCTCGGATTAATATAATGATGTGAGTTTGGTTTTCAAATAGCTCTGTCTATCATTCGAAATGGCTCTGTCATAATGTTGTTCATCCTGTACATTGTTTTCGTTTTGCTAAAATTAAATAAAGTTTTGATTTGGATACACGATTTGCTCATTCCCAATTTAGCAATTGATTGGTTTTCGTTGGATTTGATTCGATTGTTCGTTGGTATGAGTTAACGAAATTAATGGTTTGCTTTCCATTGGATTTGTTTTTATCTAATCTGAACAGAAGGTTTTCATGCTAAAATTAGAGCATGATCATTTTTTGATTTAGTATAATTTCGTTATGGTTAGATTATATCGGCTCTAATTTAGTTTGTATGATGTGATTTTGGAACGACTTCATGAGTTTGAATTGATGTGATGTAATCTTCTAAGTCAGCAATACGACTCTGTTCGACTCCGATTTGGAAAGGACGACTCTGTTTTGTATGGAAACGATATTCTCATTTAAGCCTGTGCAAAACATATCTATGCCCGAATCATGGAACGGTTTTGATTCACAACGACTATGTTAAACTCAAACTGTTCAATTCGCTCTTCTCTTCACTGGATTGCTGTGTATCTTCAGTTAGTACGATTGTGTTTATGGGTTGGATTCGTATTGAAGATAGACTTGAGACTGCTCTGTTTGATTTTAATTTTCAAAACGACTTTGTTAACTCAGATCGATATGTGTTACCTCCGTTGAATTCGTATGAGAAGATTTGGTTTATAATTCGTTTTGAAATAAATTCGAATAATAATTTCGCTCAATGTCAATCGGTTTTTGTTTGCCCCAATTAGCAATAACAAGCGATTAGAAAACTATTACAGATCCTGTTATGATTTCATTTGTGATAATTTACACACCAGTTTTGATTTGATTCGCTAAAGACATGGATCGTTGGTTTATGTTAATACAAATATATCCATTTGAAAATGATCTTGTTGTTTTTGTATGGATTCGATCATGTTTCCTGTTGATAAGGTAGTATAAACGATTGCCTATGATTTGTTTAACTGTATCAATTTCAATTTGAAATGAAATAATTTCATTACTGTTCGATACGTATTTTGTATACCTGAATTGGTAACAAATTAAACAAAGTATAGCTATCCAGTTTATCGTTTGATTTAGTTTGTTAAGATTGCATACAAGTGTCGATTTGAATAAGGCTTTTAGTAATCAAATATCTTTTGATAGTTTGAATGTATTTTCAAAGATTTGAATTGATTTTAATGTTGATTCTGTGTCTGATTTAGACCAGCTACAGAATCGCAAGATTCTGTAGCTAGTCTATAGAATTAGATTTTTATCATTTTTATCAACAAAACATCCTCCTAACTTGTCCATTTTTTACCCTTTTCAGGTACATCCGAATTGCATTGGACATGCTAGACAGTCTAGGAGATATTTGTGTGATTTAGTTTTTATTTTAGGTTCCTAGTTTAGTCAGACTTGGGATATCATCCCAGATTTTCTGTAAACAGTTTTGATAACTTCCACAGGGATGTTTTACCCTGTGGAGGGTCTTTAAATACTTATTATTTTTTGTAGTAAGGAGCATCCTCACTTGTGAGAGAACCAGGCTATGGATTTATAATACAAACTGAGACAAGAGTTGATGTTTTGCTACAGCTTTCGCTTTCAACATATCAATCTTTTGTTTCAAGTTTATGCATGTCGTTTGCAGTTGATTATAGACTACTTTAGCTATCATAATCTGTTGCAGAATGATATGATTTAATTAATGGGTTATCCATACCTGATTTCTTTCATTACTTAAAAAATACAACAATTACTTTGTTTCAGTTAATGAATCACAGATTTTTCTTCTTCGTTAATTGAATCATTTCGTATAGATCTTTGCATATAGGTTTATCTAACTGTGAAGATTTATAAATCATAAGATTGTTGTAATTTTTATGTCTTGTTTGTCCTATAATCATATTTGAAGAGCACTGCAGCTTTCTAATTACAAGGAGCGCCTAGATAATTCGGTGCGGGTTTCTCCCTTCGATCAGCTAAGATGATCATTTCATACAGGACAAACCTGGAAGCGTTTCTCCAGGTTAGTTTGTTATTTGTTTGTTTGGTTAATTTATTAGTATAATATTAGTAGTTTGGTTAGATATATGTTTAGTTAGATTTGTAGTTAGGTTAGTATATTAGTTGTTTAGTTTAGTTAGTTTTTGTTTTATTTCTTGTTCATGAAATTATAAAATCAACAAAAAATATCTCTCTCTGTCTTAGGGCAGAATATAAATGAGTTTTTTTCAGGGTTCATTTAAATCTATAAATTGTAGATATTGTACATTTTGTGAATAAGATTTATTTCAGTTAGTAGTTAGATGTTTGATTTCTTAGAGTTAGTATAGTATTAGATAGTAGATTGTATATATATATATAGAATAGTTAGATTAGCTTATTAGTTTGTTTTATTTCTTTTTAGTTAGATTAGTTTAGTTGTTTTAATAGTTATTTTTGTTAGATTAGTTAGTTTAGAGTAGTTTTCTTTTTTTATTTTCTTAGGACCTTAGATCGGCCAACGGAGCCGCTAAACCCGTCAGGGTGGTTCATTCCAAATGGCTTGGATTATTAGAAAACCTCGAACCGGTTCCACTCTCCCAGTTGACAGACGATCAATTTCGCCCATCAAAAAATGGCGCTAGAAGGAGGGCCTGAAATTAATTAATGGCACGAGGTGGTCGCAAGACTCCTCCACCATCTAATCGCTCACCTATAGTGACTAGAAGCCATTCGAATGATAATATTACCCTTCAAACAACAACCACTTCAACCGGCGATCCACAGATCACAGTTGAACCAGCAACCCCTAATCCTACAGGTGGTGACATACAAGAGATTGTCCGTCAATCTCTTATAAAAACACATAGTGCCTTAGCCCGTTTAAGGCAACCTAACCTTCCGTGGGGCCAACCTTTGGACTTCTATGATATCAAAGAACAATTAGGAGGCACTGATCTCACTGTGAATCCTACATATCCAATCTTAAATCCTGCTACAGGAGGATCTGGGATACCCCCTTCACCACCTCCATCATCTCCTTCCTCTTCTGGAGGAGATTCCTCTGACAAAGGCAATTCCTCTTCTCAGCCTTCCACACCCACTACCCCAATGGAAAATCAGAACAACCCTGCTAGACCTTGGCTTGATCAGGATGCCATAGCCGTACCCGGAGCTCAGCATCCTTTACCTAAACACCCGGAGAAATGGCTTCCCAAGTTTGATCCTGACTCAAAACAGATCGCTGAAGATCACATTAAAAAGTTTATATTAGCCATAATACTCTGCAATGTGGAACATGAAGACGTTGTCTGTAGGTTGTTCCCCTATACTTTCGAGGGCAATGCATCCACATGGTACTTTGCCCAGCAACCCCATACCATCATGTCTTGGGAAAAGTTTGAGTCATGTTTTTTGGAAAAATTTGGAGACGGTAAGCTTCCGGAAGTCCTAGTCATGGACCTTTCTAGCTTAAGAATGAACCCAAAAGAAAAATTTAAAGACTATAATCAAATATTCTTAACACTTAAAAACCGAATCCCTACGGATTCCATGCCTGCCGAGAGTCTTATAATAGCATACTACACTAAAGCTTTTCATCAAAGTATAGCTATTTGCGTTAAACGATCTAAGAAAGCCACGTTTTTAGAAGCCTTCGAGGAGGCCAACTAGATTGAAAAGGACATACTTAGTCTTAAAGACTCTACTAGCAATGAAACAGAAACTAGTTCTTCTTCCAAAAAGAAGATCGAAATCCTCCCCAGACCCACTCAAAGTAAAACACAATCTGAAAGCTCTAATCTAGAAAACTTAACTAAAGTTGTTCAAAAACTGTCAAATCAAGTTATAGACTTAAAAAGGACAACCGAAGAAGCTTCCTCGATCAAAGGACCCTACAAGCCCCCATTCCGGAAGCCTTTTCCTACCAACCGACCTAATCCAACCACTGAAGGCCTTAATCTAGAAAGTCTGCAATGCGCCCTTCAAACAATTCTAGAAGCCCAAGATAACTTGATGCCTCCTCAGATTCCTGAGGAGGTAGTTGAACAAAAGACAGTTCAAGAAGAAGAGTCTTCTCCAAGCATTTTTGGACACTTCTCGGATAGCATCTTTCAAGCTAAATTCGAGACGATGCATCCCTATAATACCAGGAGTAAGACATCAAACAAACCTTCTTCCGAAAACACTACAACTTCACCTCCAAAGCAATCTAAATCAGCTGAGACTAAACAGAGTAATGTGAACCCCAACTTAGATTATGATGTAGTTGAAGATCTTAAAAAGTTGAGAGCTAACATTTCTATTTATGAGTTATTGAAATTTCCATTTCTGCTACAAAAAATGTTACAGAATATCTCAGAGAATGGGAAAAATGGTAATTCTAATGGTAACAAGGTTGTGCAGAACAAATTTCCTCAGAAGACTTCCACTAAAAACAATCCTGATCCTCAAGATAAAGGAAGCCTTCCTGTAAATAATGTAAATAATGTAGATAAAGTAGCTTTAGAAGCTGCGAGTAAAAAGCCACAAGCTACCACTCTTAGTACTCGCAAAAATGTACCTCCATTTTTGTTAACTTTCGAAATCTTTAATAGAAACGTGCACAATTGTATGGTAGACTCAGGAGCATCATCCAATGTGATGCCATGGTCTGTATGCCAGAAGATTAACGCTGAAGTTGAACCCTCCACCTTAAAAATCATACAACTTGATCGGACCAATGTTAAAGTTATAAGCGAACTAAAGAATGTGCTTATTAAATTATCGTCTAACCCCAAGGTTCATCAAGTCATTGATATAATTGTTGTAGATATTCCAGAAGTGTATGGTATGTTTTTAAGCAGGGACTGGTCGGAACAGCTACACGACTATTTTGCGACATACTGGTCTCATCTATGACTTCCAGAGAACGGAAAGCCTAACTAGATAAAGGTGAATCGTGAACGATACCTTAAGTTCACAGTCACAGATTTGAACAATCCCAATGAACCATTTACACCTTCTGTTGATTCACCCGAAGTACAAGGGATGGATACCTTCTTCAGCAATTTCATGGCCGAGGCTTCAGCTATCACCAATCCAGAATAGCAGTCCGAGATTGTAGCATATGTCCAGCCAACAGCTTTTATGCAACGGTCTCATGTGCCCGATGGAAATCAAATTTGGTTTCTTTATTTCAACGTGTCAAAGTCCAAAGAAGGAGTTGGTGCAGGCTGCGTCATTATCGATCTGGCAGGTAACAAAACATTGATTGCATGTAGGTTAGAATTTGAATGTACTATTAACACTGCAGAATATGAGGCTTTACTGCAAGGTATCAGAAAAGCTTCAGATATGAACATTCAAAATTTAACCGTCTTTGGCGACTCTGAAATAGTGGTTAGAAGGGTAAGAGATTCTATCCATTGTCTGTCTCCGCATCTCAAAAGATACCAATCTGAGGTATGGAATTTAATGAACAAATTTTCTGCTTTCAATATAAATTCTATTCCTAGATTGAATAACTCTGAAGCAGATTTATTAGCTAATGTAGCTTCTAAACTCCTTCCTACAGAAGGCTTGTCCCCAGATGCATTCTCCGTCGAACTGCTGTTCCGGCCATCCGTTCCTGACAACATCACAAACTGAAGAGTCTTTGACGATGATCAGTAGATCATTAACTTTCTTCACATGGAAGAAACCTTTCAAGGCGCGGTGATAGATGAACGCACACACGACGAAAATTTGCACGATTTTACGGTAATACCTGGTTCGAAAACTCCTGAAGCTTTATCGGACATGGTAAACTCGATCCCTAGATCTGTAGTTAGATTAGAGAAGTTTTATGATTTTCAAGATAAATTTAAAAAGACGGTCAACTGTAAAACCAATAGTTCCTCGTTATCTTATGAAAAGGTTAACTTAGGAACTAAGGACAATCCACAGTGCATTAATCTAGGGGTAGGATGTTCTCAACAAGAAAAATTTCATTCGTTAAATTGTTCAAAGAATTTAAAGATGTCTTTGCATGGACGTATGATGACCTTAAAACTTTCGACCCTAATATCATACAACATGTCATTCCTATGAAGCCCCAAACCTTACCCTTTCAAAAAAAACTGAGGAAAATGCATCTTAAGCTCGAACCGAACGTTCAAAAAGAATTGAATAAGCTCCTAAATGCTAAGATAATTTTTCCTGTTAGACACACTCAATGGGTTTCTAACCTTGTCCCAGTCCAGACGAAAAGTGGGGAAATCCGACTCTGCATCGATTTCCGAAACCTTAATAGAGCGTCTGATAAAGACAACTATCCTATCCCACCCATGGAACAGATACTTCAACATGTATTTGGTTCTGAGAGGCTACCCTTACTGGATGGTTTCTCTAGGTACAACCAAGTCCTGATGTCTCCACCAAACCAACTTAAAACTACCTTCCGTACCCCGTGGGGCACTTATGCTTATCGAAAAATGCCCTTTGGATTGATTAATGCTGGTGCCACTTTTCAGAGAGCAATGGACATTTCTTTCTGAGGCTTAATCAATCAGTGCGTTGTAGTTTACTTAGATGATGTGACTGTATTTTCTAAAAAAAAAAACGATCATCTAGCTCACTTACGAGCCATTCTACAACGATGTCGTAAATACAGCATCTCTATGAATCCTAAAAAATCCATCTTTATAGTAGAATAGGGTAAACTCCTAGGGTTTATTGTGTCAAGCGAAGGAATGATTATCGACCCTGAAAGGACTCAAGTCATCGTGAAACTTCCCCCTCCTACATCCAAAAAATCTATGCAGTCTTTCTTAGGCCAGATTAACTTTGTGAGAAGATTTGTCCCCAGCTTCTCTGAAATGGTCAGACCATTGCAGAACCTAATTAAGAAAGACACCCAATATCACTGGGGACCCCTAGAAAATCAAGCTTTTAATGCAATAAAGAAGGCCATAATAGACGCTCTGTCTCTCATGAGCCCGTATTTTTCTCAAGACTTTACACTCTACACTTTTGCTTCTGACCGTTCCTATGCCGCTGTCCTAAGTTAGAAGAATGATGAAAACAATGAAGTACCCATTGCCTTTATGAGATCTGCTTTCAAAGGCGCTGAACTTAATTACCCAGTGGTAGATTGGCAAGCCTATGATGTTTTCAAAGCAGTCAAACACTTCCGGTCCTATCTTTTGAAGTCAAGGACGAAAGTCATTGTCCCCTACCCAGCCGTCAAGAACATAAGTCATTGTCCCCTAGCCAAACATCAAGAACTTGTTAGTGCAGAAGGAACTAGGTGAAAAGAGAGCTAACTGAGTCACCTCCTTGCAAGAGTATGAATTAGAAATTACCCCAGCTCAGATAGTGAGAGGCCAAGGGTTATGCAAGTTAGTTGCTGATTCAGCAGCAGGATAGCAAGAAGAAAGCAATACGTCAAACCTAGGACAACACGATCAAAATCTAATCTGTTGCGCACAAAACCCTGTCAGTCTTTGGTATGATGATATAAGATTCTATCTTGAACATGGGTCAGCCCCCCATCACCTGGATCCTACTAAAAAAAGAGCGTTGAGATTAAATTTTGTCTCCTTTCATCTGGTTAATGGTGTCCTGTTTCGTCAAAATTTTGACGGCGTACTGATGCGCTGTCTTGAAAGAGACGAAGCAGAAAAAGTCTTGCTAGAGTTGCACGCAGGAGAAGCTGGTGGTCATTTTGGTGGTGACACCACTGCTCATAAGGTTTTAAGAGTTGGTTATTACTGGCCCACGCTTTTTAGAGATGCCCATGCCTTGTGTCGTAAATGTATCATTTGTCAAAAAGCATCAGGGCAGTTACAAAAACCAGCCTTTCCTTTGCAGCCCATTTTAGTAGATTCTCCTTTTTAGTAGTGGGGCCTTGATATCATAGGTCCAATCAAGCCTGCGTCTTCACAACAACACAAGTTTATTGTGACAGCCACAGATTACTTTACCTGATGGTCTGAGGCTGCCGCATTAAGAACTGTCAACACCAGCCAGGTAATTGCCTTTCTAAACTCGAATATTATCACTCGTTTTGGTATCCTTGACTGTTTAGTATTCGATAATTCTTCTTACTTTTCCTCTCTTGAGATGAGCAAGTTCACTTTGGAAAAATGAATTAAATTGAAGTTTTTTGCTAGCTATTACCCTCAGGGAAACGGATTGGCAGAATCGACAAACAAGAACTTGATTAAAATCATCAAGAGAACAGTGGTCGAAAATCACAAGAATTGGCACAATGCACTGTTAAATTCGTTGTGGGATGATAGGGTAACGCCAAAAGCTGTTGTAGGTAACTCCCCCTTTTTTCTCGTTTATGGCAGAGAAGAAATTCTGCCAGCTCACATTCTTCTTCCTTCGCTACAATTGTTAGAGAAAATCCAAGAAGAAGATTGTCCCCCTTTAGAAAACCGAACTAACACTTTGATGAAGCTAGAAGAGGTAAGATCCCAAGATAAACGTAAGTTAGATCAACATCAACTATTGGTTAAAAGCTAGTTTGATTCTAACTCTGCTTCTGATAGGAATTTCGAAGTAGGTGATCTCATCCTGAAATGGGACAAACCGCATGAGGGAAAGGGAGAGCACACTAAATTTCAAAACTCATGGCTTGGACCTTTTTTAATTGCTGAAAAGTTGGGTCCCAGATCTTTTAGATTGCAGAATCTTGAGGGGCAGCTTGACACCTACCCGGTGAATGGTCAAGCCTTGAAAAGATACTTTTCTTGATTGACAACCCTTGTATATTATGTACATATTTTTCTTTTGTTTGTTTTTTCGTTTGCTTTGTTGTTTTTTATTTTTCCTTTGAATTTATCAGCGTGTGTTTTCTGAAATACACATACCTGTATACTGAGCTATTCAGACAAAGAAAACAGAAAATTCCTTCATTGAAATAACTGCTAAGAAAATTGCATAAACATCAATGGTATATTTCTCAAATTTATATCTGTGTTGGAAAAAGTCTGTTGTTTGAAAGAAGATGACTGATTTCGATCTCTGAGTAAAGCTTGTCATGATCATCTATTATATTTTTACGCTGTCCCTATTCCGTAAGGGAATGGCTCAGAAGATGTCTCCCTGTCTTAGGAAGTTGTTTTTGTAAATGAAACATCTCTAGATCTAAATAAAGGACAGTTCTAAAAAATTCTGATGAGGTCTGAAAAAATATGTTAAAATATCATGATTTTCAACGTCACCCCGCTCAACCATATATCTTTGAAAAACAAAACAAAATAAATTATTAATAAGAGCTGTGGGAAGTGCTTGTAAACCCGCCGGGATGCTGAACAGGTCTGCTGGCAGCAGGTAAATGCATGCATGACGCCAAGACAACTTCGTCGGGGTATTGAATAGGCCCGCTAGCAGCGAAGCAATGTCGGGTATATGAAAATTTGCAAATAAGAAACCTTTTTAATGTCCTTTATTCTGATCTAGAACTTCTTGGCAGGATACAGATGTCAGAGTGGGTTAAATGGCAACCCTGTCGAGGCTATGGATGCCTGCTGGAAACAGTGGCTCTGTCAACAATATTGGAGATTTTATCTTTAATATCGTGACTCGCTGGTCTTAGGACTATTATCTGTTTTCATCTTTTAAAACACTGCTGGAATAGTTGGTTAATGATGATGTTTATACGATTTTCTGGTTGTTGTTTTTGAGTTGGAATTATCTTTGCTGTCCTAATCTGAACTTGTCCTTTTGGCAGAGATAACTGCTTCTACTAGTGTGTCCCCATTGTTGGCAGCCAATTCACATTTTTCCACTGTCTTATAAGCTGCCTACACCAATGTTTTGCAAACATTAATTTTTCGTCGCAATTCTCAAATAAACGACACTTTTATTCTTTGCGCCATTTGCACGTTTACCTTCGTTTTTGTTTTCAATACTGTAAGCATGAAAACTTGGTCTTTCGAAGTTGCATTAAAATCATTATTGAGTTGTCATTATTCTTCTTGTCGATATGCCCATTGCTTTTACATTTTACTTACCATTATGTAGTTGGCAAAACTTTTTGATCTGTACTCATTGGACATTCTTTGATTGATTGTGTGATTTTGTTTCATTGAGTTTGTGATGCATTGGTGAGTGGTTTTATATGTTCTTTGATTTTCTTGACCATTGGTTTCATAAAAATACATAGGTGTTATGGTTAAAACCTTGATATATATCATTTAATATGACACCCAGTTCATGTGATCAAACGCATTGGCACATTGGCTAATTTCTTGGTATACATAAAACTCACTGGTACATTGCTCAAACTCTTGATATGAATTATGATATACAACGCATGTCACATAGTCAAAACATTGGCATTGATTTCGATTTATTTGTTTGGTTTTGAAACTATGGCATAACTTTGATGGCACGAATGGTTTATCCACTTACCAAAGAATTTGATTGAGTGAAGTGGCATAGTTATAACACATGTGCATTGTGATTTGTATAGTTGAAAGCGCCAGCGGTTGTACCATTGGTAATGACTATTCTGCATGGCCAGCAAATAACTCCACCACCTTCGCACGATGTCATTAATGTTGCTCCTATCCCTGTTTCACCTTTGTTAGCTCGGGTAAACTTTCGGGCGTTTTGTTCCTGTGTATGTTGCATTCAAACCCTGGCTCGTACACCGTGGGATCTTCTCCATGGCACTAATTGTGTGAATTGAGCCGAACGGTATCCAAGCCTTGCTACTGTTCGACAATGCCCGGAAAGACTTAGAGAATAGTGGTTGGCTCACCTTTGTACAACGGTTTGAGGGTTTTAATCTATTTGTTTCACAACAGTTCGCCCTGGATTTTGATGGCTGTAGAGCCAAGGTAGGTGACATTCAGTTGGAAATCAGTGAAGAGTTCATTAGCTCTGCCACCGGGTTAGCAACCACGGGCCAGCGATGGTTCAAAAACTATAAAGTGGAGGAGGTGCCATGGCCACTAATCTTCATCTCACTCAAGGTTAAATCCTGTGACAGAGGTATGCCGATTTCTACGCTTAAACCAAGATGGCATGATCTTTTGATGGTGGTTAAACAATTCGTGACCTGTGAGGGTCAATACAGACTGGTTTTCCTTTATCACCTTCGACTGTTAATGAATTTTATGGGTTATCCATTGAATATGCCTTTTTACTTCCAATGTAGCCTCCATAAAATGTCAAAAAGGTTTAAACGAGAAAAGGCCGATAGTAGCCTGTTCCACCATGGCCTAATCAGACTCATCGTTGTTCATCACTTAAATCTCCACGGTGATAGTTGGAAAGATTTTATTTCTCGGAATGGTTTTGCTGATGCAAAGCCCGTCCAAGTTGACAAGCCTGTGGTTAGTGAAACCAAGGTCGAGCCACCCGTGCCCTTCCATGTCCTACTGCCCTCTCCTAAACCCTCGGTCGACCCTGATATTGACTTACCCGACGTTATAACTGAGAAGGCTGAGGCTATAAAAAATCCTATGAGAAAAAAGGTCAAGGGAAACCCTACTGTTGATGGAAAAGGTAAAAAGAATGCTCGACTTATCTCAAGAATGGCTAGGAATAAGCCTAAACCTAGTGCTGAGCAGAAGCCCATAGTCCTTAGTGAGGATTCGGACTCTGACATCGAACGCTTCCTAGCTAGTGAGTACCCTTACTCCCAAGGCTTGTGCACCGAGACACCCTATGACTTCGTTTCTAATCTACCCCCTTGCCTAAGGAACAATCCCAGTTACCCAGGGATCAAGCTACCTAACGAAACCCTCAGCAATGTAACCAAACCCTCACTTGTATTTTTGAAGCCCAGACAGTCGTCATGTGACTAATGTAATGTGTGGTTGGAACGATACTATACAGACGTTCCCTTACTTCAATCGAAAATCAAATCGCTGGAGAACCAAGTTACATTGTTGACAAGCCAAAGGGGCAAGCTTCAAGCAAATGATAGGAAGCAGAAAACCACTAGTTCTATTGTATTTAGGAATGTTGAATCGGCTACAGCTGTTGTCAATTACAAAATGTCATGATCAAGCTGTCTGCTCGTCATCCAGGTATGAATTTAAGTATCAATTTCGTTTTGTGAATTGTTCGGATTAATATAATGATGTGAGTTTGGTTTTCAAATAGCTCTGTCTATCATTCGAAATGGCTCTGTCATAATGTTGTTCATCCTGTACATTGTTTTCGTTTTGCTAAAATTAAATGAAGTTTTGATTTGGATACACGATTTGTTCATTCCCAGTTTAGCGATTGATTGGTTTTCGTTGGATTTGATTCGATTGTTCGTTGGTATGAGTTAACGAAACTAATGGTTTTCTTTCGATTGGATTTGTTTGTATCTAATCTTAACAGAAGGTTTTCATGCTAAAATTAGAGCACGATCATTTTTTGATTTAGTATAATTTCGTTATGGTTAGATTATATCGGCTCTAATTTAGTTTGTATGCTGTGATTTTGGAATGACTTCGTGAGTTTGAATTGATGTGATGTAATCTTCTAAATCAGGAATACGACTCTATTCGACTCTGATTTGGAAATGACGACTCTGTTTTGTATGGAAACGATATTCTCATTTAAGTCTGTGCAAAACATATCTATGCCCGAACCATGGAACGGTTTTGATTCACAACGACTGTGTTAAACTCCAACTGTTCGATTTGCTCTTCTCTTGACTGGATTGTTGTGTATCTTCAGTTAGTATGATTGTGTTTATGGGTTGGATTCGTATCGAAGATAGACTTGAGACTGCTCTGTTTGATTTTAATTTTCAAAATGAATTTGTTAACTCAGATCGATATGTCTTACCTCCATTGAATTCGTATGAGAAGATTTGGTTTATATTTCGTTTTGAAATAAATTCGAATAATAATTTCGCTCAATGTTAATCCGTTTTTGTTTGCCCCAATTAGCAATAACAAGCGATTAGACAACTATTACAGATCCTGTTATGATTTCATTTGAGATAATTTACACACCAGTTTTGATTTGATTCGCTAAAGACATGGATCGTTGGTTTATGTTAATACAACTATATCCATTTGAAAATGATCTTGTTGTTTTCGTATGGATTCGATCATATTTCCTGTTGATATGGCAACATAAATGATTGCCTATGATTTGTTTAACTGTATCAATTTCAATTTGATATGAAACGATTTCATTATTGTTCGATACGATTTTGTATACCTGAATTGGTAATGAATTAAACATAGTATAGCTATCCAGTTTATCGTTTGATTTAGTTTGTTCATATTGCATACAAGTGTCGATTTGAATAAGGCTTTTAGTAATCAAATATCTTTTGATAGTTTGAATGTATTTTCAAAGATTTTAATTGATTTTAATGTTGATTCTGTGTCTGATTTAGACCAGCTACAAAATCGCAAGATTCTGTAGCTAGTCTATAGAATTAGATTTTTATCATTTTTATCAACAAAACATCCTCCTAACTTGTCCATTTTTTACCCTTTTCAGGTACATCCGAATTGCATTGGACATGCTGGACAGTCTAGGAGATATTTGTGTGATTTAGTTTTATTTTAGGTTCCTAGTTTAGTCAGACTTGGGATATCATCCCATATTTTCTGTAAATAGTTTTGATAACTTCCACAGGGATGTTTTACCCTATGGAGGGTCTTTAAATACTTATTATTTTTTGTAATAAGGAGCATCCTCACTTGTGAGAGAACCAGGCTATGGATTTCTATTACAAACTGAGACAAGAGTTGATGTTTTGCTACAGCTTTCGCTTTCAACATATCAATCTTTTGTTTCAAGTTTATGCATGTCGTTTGCAGTTGATTATAGACTACTTTAGCTATCATAATCTGTTGCAGAATGATACGATTTAATTAATGGGTTATCCATATCTGATTTCTTTCATTACTTAAAAAATAAAGCAATTACTTTGTTTCAGTTAATGAATCACAGATTTTTCTTCTTCGTTAATTGAATCATTTCGTATAGATCTTTGCATACAGGTTTATCTAACTGTGAAGATTTATAAGTCATAAGATTGTTGTAATTTTTATGTCTTGTTTGTCCTGTAATCATATTTGAAGAGCACTGCAGCTTTCTATTTACAAGTAGCGCCTGGATAATTCGGTGCGGGTTTCTGCCTCCGATCAGCTAAGACGATCATTTCATACAGGACAAACCTGGAAGCATTTCTCCAGGTCAATTTGTTATTTGTTTGTTTGGTTAATTTATTAGTATGATATTAGTAGTTTAGTTAGATATATGTTTAGTTAGATTTGTAGTTAGATTAGTATATTAGTTGTTTAGTTTAGTTAGTTTTTGTTTTATTTCTTGTTCATGAAATTATAAAATCAACAAAAAATATCTCTCTCTGTCTTATGGCAGAATATAAATGAGTTTTTTTTCAGGTTTCATTTAAATCTGTAAATTGTAGATATTGTACATTTTGTGAATAAGATTTATTTCAGTTAGTAGTTAGATGTTTGATTTCTTAGAGTTAGTATAGTATTAGATAATAGATTGTATATATATATAGAATAGTTAGATTAGTTTATTAGTTTGTTTTATTTCTTTTTAGTTAGATTAGTTTAGTTGTTTTAATAGTTATTTTTGTTAGATTAGTTAGTTTAGAGTAGTTTTCTTTTTTTATTTTCTTAGGACCTTAGATCAGCCAACGGAGCCACTAAACCTGTCAGGGTGGTTCATTCCAAACGACTTGGGTTATTAGACAACCCCGGACTAGTTCCACTCTCCTAGTTGACGGACGATCAATTTCGCCCGTCAACAATAATACAATGATATATTTCACATATTTCATTTTATTTGTCTCTTGTATCTAGTTTTTTGCATTTATATGCCAAAAGTGTCCTCAGACATACCATTTTATTAATTAAGGAAAAAATATTACATAAGAGGAACGTGAGGGATACAAGCCAAAATCCTCCTCACATATGATAGCTAATGGGTTTAAATACCCAATAAGCTATAACCAAAAAAGACCGTTAATAACAACTAACTACAACGAATCAAAAACTAACATGGACACCTCACATGAACGTGAAGGTATCCTTTACAATTCTAAGTAGCCAACAAGTATAATTTTTTTATATTCTTTTTATATTCAAGTCCATAATCTTTTGTTTCTTGAAGATATCTAAGCACCTTTTTCGCTACGTTCCAATGACTGTCTCTCGGTTCTTGCATACACCTGGAAAGGACATTGATTGCAAAAGATAATTGATCTGGATTTAGGAGCGGAATGAGCTGATTAACAGAATGAATACAATAAACAAAGAGATATGAAGAATAACACAAATATCCAATGAATAATATCTTCTATTAAATAATAAAATAGGTTGAAACTGTAAAACTACATAACTGAAACACTTGCTCGAATGGTGGTAGTTATCTCTGAGAAGAGATGTGGCTGCTACGTGCATCTGTCTGAGAAGAATGGATTACAATGAGGCTCCCGAGGCCATTTTGATATTACTCATGAATGCCAAAACCATAGACATCCAAAAACCTAACCCTCGAAGGTGAAACACCAAAAGTCATGTGGGCCCTAAGGGTAAGTTGGTGTAATTTGGTACCTCAACTTCCAAGGATCGTAACTTTTGCATACGACCTCCGTTTTAGGTGTGTGATAGCCCATTGTAAAGGTTTTTCAGAGAACTACACATTTCTCTGTCAAACTCTACCTCTGTCTATAGTTTGACTATGGTGAGCCAAAATAAACAACATTTAGGGCCCCAAAACGGCCCTGAAATTACAACAAGATGTGTTGACATGAAAACATACAAAATAAGCCAGTTGGATTAGGCAAGAGACCACTTGGAGGATGTGTGGGGCTTCTGATAGCCCCAGAAGTGTAGAACCCACAATTACAAAGTAGTACAGAAGAACATGTTGAACAAAAAAAGGACACAAGGAGCCAGTTGGAATAGGTGGGTGGCCACCAATATCCACCTGGATCAATCCTCCCCCCTTAAGAAGTAATGGTCTCCATTGCATTGAGTTCCCCCATCAGGTGAGGAAACTTCTGTTGGATTTGGCCCCGGGTGAGCCACTTGCCTTGGTGTAAGAGTTGCCTTGCCTTGACAACCCAATAAAGATGGATCCATTGATGGCGAGTTCCCTTTACCTGTGTGTCCACTAGCTGATTTGTGGATGCTTGTTCCATGCAGTCAAGGTTGAGCTCTGTTGGTGTCAGTTGTTCTGCGATCTCGGAGGTGTCCAATAATGGGGGAAAATATGGCTGAAGGAGGTCCACATTGAATACTAGATGCAGACCAAGGAAGGGTGGAGTGTTGAGCTTAAAAGCATTGCTACCCACAGCCTTGGTGATAGTTTAAGGACCATAACGAAGTGGGCGAAGCTTCCAATGGGACCAAGTGAGACGCTCCTTCTGCAAATGTAACTAGACTTTGTCGCCAACCTGAAACTAGTGTGGTGCGCTGTGTTGATCATGGCGTTGCTTGTACTTAGCGTTGTAATTCTACAAAATCTCTTGGACCTATTGGCGGATGTGTTAAATCCTCTCAATGAATCTGGTGGCTTTGTCGATCGCAGACTAATCAGGGGAAGAGTATGTCTATGCGGTGGCAAGAGTAAGTGCAACATCAATGGGTCCCAAGGGTTGGAATCTCAGACCCACCTGAAATGGGCTATGGCCGGTGGAACTATGGAGAGCCATGTTGTAACTGTGTTGGACATATGGGAGACTCTTGTCACATGTACAAGAAGGATTCTCCTTGGAATTCACCAACAAACAATTGTGTGACTATAATTTAGGTGAATCCACATATGAGAACGAGATGATGGCTTTCATAAAAACCATGAAAGAGATAACACTCATTCTTTTGGGAGGACATGAAAACAAACATATAGGATTTTGTAGCAACCTATGGCACTTACCAAAGAAACAAGGTTGAGACAATGAAAATGTTAGGGGCATTGCAACCACTGTTGATCCCAACACATATATGGCCTCCCAAAAGATAATAACAAATCAATGATCATGGTGATAGTTGATTCTCTTTCCAAATATGTTCACTTTTGTTCCTTATCTCACCCATTTACCCCATCCTTAGTGGCCCAAGTCTTCATGGATCAATTTTTTAAGTTACATGGCATGCCCACTTCCATTGTCTTGGATTGGGACCCTACATTCACCTACAAATTTTGGTAGGAGCTATTTAAACTTCAAGGTACCCATTTGAACATAAGCACGACATATCATACCCCCAAAAATGGTCAAACCAAAGTGATTAGCACGTTCTTAGAAACATATTTTTAATGCTTCACTTTTAAAAAGCCACACTAATGGACACAATGGCTTCCCCTATTAGAATGGTGCTACAATACCACTTATCATGAAGTCATCAAAATGACACCATATGAAGCTATCTATGGCCCAAAACCCTTGTTAGTGACTTCCTATTTACTAGGTACCTCCAAGGTTCACGCAGTGGATAACACACTTCACACTTGAGAATCCATACTCTACACACTTAAGGACAATTTAATTATAGCTCAAAATAGAATGAAACAACAAGTTAACCAACATGCTCATAACATTCTATTGTAGAAGGGGATCAAGTGTTTCTTCTCCTTCAACCCTATAAACAATCATCAATCAAAGATAAAATACCCCATAAATTAACACCCAAGTTTTATGGACCTTATAAGATCATGTAGTGCATTGGATAAGTGGCATACAAGCTATCTCTTCTAACGCATTCTAAGGATTCATCTAGTCTTTCATGTGTCTTGTATAAAGAAGGTTGTCGAATCAAATTACAAGGTGCAAACAAGCTTACTAGAACTGGTGAAGAAGGCTACATTTGGCTCTAGCTGGAAGTAGTATTGGATACTAGAGAGTGTGAATTGTATCAGTGCATGGTTTGAGAAGCACTGATCTAGTGGAAAGATATACAACCAGAAGATGGCACATAGAAACCAGTAGTGATTTTGCAGCAATTTCCTCACCTCCAACCTTAAGGAAAACATTCTTTTGAAGGGGGAGTTCATGTTAGGGTCCTACCCTAACCTCGCTACTTTAGGATACCTAAGAGTTACTCAATTTATGTATGTGACCATCCTCTTTGAATAAATCCCATTAGATAGTAGTGGATAGTGATTTAATTTAAAAGGGTCCTATTTATTAAATAAAGCTCACTAGATAGTTGGTACTCATTAATGATCTGACCACAAGTAGTTAAGGTTTTTCTATTGAGAATCTGCTTAAAGAGGTAGGAGGCTATGGAATTTTTTGTTGAGTATTGTTGTATTTGGAGCTTTGCTTGGCAAAAGGTCGCCCCACCTTAAGAGGCAAGTGAACATTTCTTTCTTTCTTCTGATTATCATAGTACAAGGGTATATTTTACATATTTCGTCTTATTTGTCTCTTGTATCTAGTGTTTTGCATTAATATTCCATGTATACTAGCTTTGTGTTTCAAGTCTAAGGGTTAAGGAACACTAGAATTGAATAATTCATAATTTAAATACCTCTAAACTGTAATGCTATGCTAAAAATAGTAGGCATGCAGAGTATAAAAATGGTAGGGATTGCCTAGCATAAAAGTCATTTGCAATAATAATCATTTAAATAGCACTAGTAAAACTTTGTATGGTCTAGTATGGTTTTGTGTGATTGTTTTGATGTTCCTTTTATTTACATCCACATATTATTCAATATTTATAGTGTCGTAGAATGTCAGAGGAATAATTGGCATTACAATATATTTCAAAGTACGAAAAATGAAAGTAATAACAATTGAGTGCTAACCTGCTAGTAATTTCCGCTTGTAGCAATTTGGATTTAACCTAGATTATAAATGAGCTTAGTCTCTATACATAGAGAATACAATAGTAAGAATTTTTTAGGGGCAAATTTTCACCAATTGGCTCCTGTAAGGTAGTGACACCAATGATGTTTAGCCATGGAACTGAAACTGAAGAAGATTCGACAAGGATGCATTTAATGGTAAGAGCATGGAGCTTGCGGAGGTTGAAAACACCAAGACCAAAACTCTAAAGAGGATGGCCAAGTAACCTCAAAGAGCATGGTTGAATTCAAAAGTGAAAGAGGATCAATTGTAGAGGCACAAGAATAGAAAACATTGACAACTACTACGTGAATTCTCTAGAAGATAGGCAGTCGTTAGGAAACTAGAACAAGGGCTTTCAATAGAGGCAAACACCAACAAGCATCAAAAGAGCAATGAGGCGTGTGGATGTTGAAAGCTCCAAACATGGAGTATGACATAAACTCTAAAATGGGCTAAGTAACCCCAAGCTAGTAACACCATCAAAGATCCACCTAAAGACTCTTAAGTAGCAAATTGCAAACTCTTCAGGCATAGAGAATCAAATGCATGCAAATCCCCCACTTAAGTGCAAACTTAAGGAAGAATAAAAAATAAATCGATCCTATAAAATGAGTCCCAATACAAAGGCCTAATTAGGTACTCGTGTACAATTGAGAATAAAAATATAAAATGAGCATCCCTATGGATGCCAATCCATCTTGTCAAAGTGCCTGGGTTGTGGTCGTCGTTGCAACAACTCATCAGAGTGTCTAGGTCGTGGTCGTCGTTGCAACCACCAATTCAATCATTGTGTCAAACTAGGAATTGTAGTTCAATATGAGGATCACTCCAAAGAAAAGTTGATCTTGAACAAAACTTGAAGCATAAATAATCACCTTAGCAAGCATTACACATCACCCCCCTACAATGTTTAAGTGGTCACTAAACATACATGATGACAATGGATGTCACAGATGATGGCAAAGGTAAGGAGGTACAATGATGGCAAAGGTAAGGAGGTAAAAGCTAAAAGTAATGATGTTGTTGAGCAACCAAGCAATAAATGCTTCTAAGTGGCTAGCTCCAAAGCCCTAAGACCAAAACCTTGCTTTGATACCATGTATAAATCTTGGTTTAACCCGGATCTTAAATGAGCTTAGCCTCCATACATGGAGAAAAAGAGCTATCATTCATATTTATAACAAGCCCAAGCCAAACTCATAATTATCTGGCACACGAAGAGGGAAAACTAGGTATATAACTTGGCAATAAGGATCTCTGGTGCAACACCCACAACAATTATGGATGAATCAAAAGAAAACAAAGTCCAAAGGATTTGGTTCCCCATTAATGCAATTTAAGTTGATATTGAAATATATAATTTCACACATAGAGCTATGCTGACCAGTTCTCATGCATCAGGAATAACACCATCCAAACTAATTGATCAGTTCTCATGCATCATCCAGACTAATTTATAAATAAAATGTGAAATGTTAGGAGCATTAATGTGGAGATTTTAGTTATCAATTATAAGACCTCTATGGGAATTTTAATACTAGTCATGTGATATTTGAAGACTATAGATTTGACGAACAAGCTATAAGGAGTTAAAAACCATGAGCACAATAGATTTGTTCAATGGATTCCATTATTAAGCAGAAGAAATACATAGTAATATAAAATAGAAGTGTAGTATCTGTAGGAGAATGACACCAAAGTGGTTGTCCTTCCATGCTCTGTTCAGGGAACTATATAACCTGCACATCAGGCACAAACAAACATACAAACAGATGAGATAATTCAATGTAGACTTCACTAAGCTACATAGTGAGAGTCTAGGTGAAGAGATGAAAATGGAAGAAAGAAACTTACTCCCGCATTTCTTTCCAGCGGAGCGATTGGCAATTTTGCAGCGCTTAGGAATGGAAATGGCCACAGCAGGGTTGATTCCAGCCTGTTTTGCTATGGGAGAAAGGAAGACTGCACACAGACAGGCTGGCATTGCAAGGGTTTTCCTCACTTGGGTGCAGCAGGCAGGAGGGACGCTTGCCTTGGCATTATTGGCAGCCCCAATGCACGGGCTCAGACTGAGAGCCACCGTATTGATGGGAGTCTTCCCACATTCACCAGCGCCATAAGCAGTCTGCAATATGTGTGAGCTCCACACTGCAATCAGTATCACCGCC
>JASDQU010750933.1:24823-36171 GCA_032191745.1 Picea mariana
TGGGTAAATAACCCTCAGAAAAACCCTTGCGGGAAAACATGTTTTGTGATGATTTTATTAAATAAAATCAGGGCTCTTGTCCTGGGATAATGGCCCTTCCGAGGAAATACAAATGCAGCGATAGCCTAGCCCACTTGGCTGCTATCTCCCTCGCTGCTTCATTGCACCCTTTCCTTGGCCCCTGCCCCTGCACACCTGAGTGCTCACTCACTCTTTGTGTACGTACCATCACTGTGTCTCCTCCTCTCACTTAGGCTACCTTTTATTAAATTGAGTTAACCCTGAGTCCAAGACCCTAGATCTTCTAAAGTGATCAACGATTGAGATCTAATCTCACGTTCACTTTAGATCTAATGGCTAGGTATTAATCAACTCACTTAAGTTACTAATGCCAGGTAAACTTAGGCTTTTAACATAATTTATTAAAAGAACGTTCACTTTAATTAATGACTCATAAAGTGAACTTCCTAAAGTTTTCTGAGAGGTTACAAGGACGACTTCTACATGCTAGAGATCGAGCGTATGTGGAAGTACCTATTTGATGCTAATACATAAACATTTCCTCTTAGCGAGGAAGGTACTTCCATTCTTTGAAAGTGTCTATTTTCACTATCATGTCCACAACCATGGTTTCTCTCCAATCCACTTGATCGATTGCTCCCTCTGACACGAAAGTTATCTTGGCCATCTCGCCTGGACCCTTATTTGAAGACCTGTTGCTCGCTGCTCGAGCCCGCTGCCTGGACCCCTGCGCGAGGCTGCAGGGTTGCCCACAACCTCCTGCTGCTGCCCAAAGCATTTTTGGGCGCTGCCTGACTATCTCAGCATGCTGCCAAAGCTTCCTGCCCATTGCCCGGGACTTATGTTCACTGCCTAGGACTTCTGCCCGTTTCCCAGGGGCTGACCTGGGTTTCCCGGTCCTTGCGATTTGTTGCTGGGAAGTTCTGCGGCCTCTTTGGCTGGTTGACGACTGGCTGGCGACCCTGGTGGCTCTGCTAGCTGACTGCTTCCTAGCGACTGCCAACTGATTTTTGTCTCTTCCGCTAGTTTCCTAGCAGCCTGCGGCTGCTCCCACGACCACACTGGACATCAGCCGTCCCCTTCTCCTCTGTCGACGGGATCTACCAACTCCCAGTCGTTCTCCCAACAAATTTTCACCGCGACTTGTTACCCGACTCACACTCTGCATGCCTGATCTCTCTGCAACTCTATTGCTCAGCCCATCACTCCTCAACAACCCAACTGCATTGCTCACATGCAGCTCGCGTCCACAGTTTGTTGGTGGTTGCTTAACTTATTCGCTCGTGACCTGCATGATCCGTGTAATCTCCCTGTGGTTGGCGGCTGTGATAGGCGACCAACAACCACTTTTCTTTTGGCGGCTGCTCCTCTGCACACTCTACGCGCTGTCTCAGCTCCCTCATGGACTTGCTCCAGCCTGCATCTACTCTTCCATCGCAGTCGGACCTCCAACCTACATGGCTCCTTTACCAGCCGCACCTCAGCGTTCACTCCATGGTCGCCTTGTTGCTATTCGACCCTTTCTGATCTGCAGCTTTGCTTGACCATGTCTGCTCCCTATGGCTCAGCGGATCCTCTAAGACTATCATAGTGGCCGATCCACTCTAGCCCGTACAACTCCATGAATTTGTCTGCTGTCACTGACGATTTTTCTCAGCCAGTGGTCACATTCTCCAACACCCCCGATCCGTGGCTTCAATAGCCGGATCCGATTTGCAGACTGCCCAACAAGCTCTCGACGGATCTTAGCTAAATCTGTCGTACGCTGTACAACTTGTACCACTGTAGCCGTACATTACACTTTTTTTTAAATTTAATTTACCCATCTTGCAGAAATTTAAAAAAAACTTCCTGCTGTAGAAATCTGATCTTGTGCAAATTTGGCTTCTTCAGAGTCTTGGCTCTGATACCATGTTGAAATTTACCTGAACCTAGCACTTGGTAGTTAATTCCAAATAAAACACGTTTATTGAATTAAAGCACAGTTAGGTTACTCAACGATAAATTAGCGGAAGCATTAAAATAGAATCCAAACACATTTGCACAAGATATTTCTAGATAAATAATCCCTGGAAAAACCCTTGCAGGTAAACCAGATCTGTGATAATTTTATTAAATAAAATCAGGGCTCTTGTCTTGGGATAATTGCCCTTCTGAAGAAATACAAATGCAGCGATAGCCTAACCAACATGACTGCTATCTTCCTCGCTGCCCCATTGCACCCTTTCGTTGGCCCCTGCCCCTGCACACCTGAGTGCCCACTCACTCTTTGTGTACCATCAGTGTGTCTCCTCTCACTTAGGCTGCCTTTTATTACATTGTGTTAACCCTAAGTCCAAAACCCTAAATCTTCTAAAATGATCAACGACTGAGATCTAATCTCACGTTCACTTTAGATTTGACAGCTAGGACTTAATCAACTCACTTGAGTTATTAATGCTAAGTAAACTTAGGTATTTAACTTAATTAATAAAAAGAGCGTTCACTTTAATTAATGGCTCATATAGTGAACTTCCTAAAGTTTTTTGAGAGGTTACGAGGACAATTTCCGCATGCTAGATACTGAGCCTATGCAGAAGTACCTGTCCATGCTAATACATCAACACCCCTTTCATTTTCAAACTTTGAAGTTTAAAATTTTGCATACGAAGCAAATGCCAAAGTTCTACAGTTGCAATTATATGAATCATCCTTGGGAGAGATAAAGGTGTTTTCTTACTTAGTGCATGGAGATATTCTTAATTGGTAACTAAATAAATAATAATTTTGATGTAGTGTTTCAATGAAAAATTTACCGAGTTCTAGTGATTTGAGGTGACTAGTGATATTTTGATAGCTCATATTGAAAGGATCAACCATTTTAAAATACTTTTGTCAAGGATATCCAATTTACGGAAACAAGTTTTTTCAAGCCCTCTAAAAAACCCTACTGGCAATGTGTAGATGTGTAACTTGATTTTACTACTAAAATTTGAAGTTTGATCTGATATTTCTTTCCCTAGTCTTGACTTAAGTTCTCTCTTAAGCCCTTCTGCTAGTGTAAAGCTCATGCTGGTGTAAAGGCTGTTTATTGATGCTATAGAGGTCATTGCTGTCATGCTTTCAATTATGAAACTCGGCCAAGGGATTTCTTACATTGTTCTATGACTTGTAAAAGAAAATCATCAAATATTGTTTTATCTACCTGTGTTATTGCAGGCAACAAGTGCTTCTAAAGAACATTTTAGAGATAAAACCTAAGAGACAGCGTGTCTCTGGTATTTCATCTGACTTTTCAGATGGAATTCAAACAGAGGCAATAAGAGCCACATCTTGTCCCTCATCAAATATTTCAAATGGAAGTCAAATTGCAGAAGCAACAAGTGGTACTACTAATGTGATTATTGACAGCCATAGTTCAGAAGAAGATTCAACAAAACAAGCAAGTTCTGTGGAGAAATTAAAAGAAGAAACCAGTGGTAGTTTGTTAGGCCTGGCTTATGAAAGTTCCGATGAAGATTGAATTAAGAACGACAATCACTGCATGGAATATCACTGTATTGATGCAGCGGGCCATCCTAAATTTGGGCAAAATTTGTGCTGGCCACTCACCTTCCTGTTACTGTTCATACAACTAATTAATGTACATTATGTTTGGAAAGCAAACTGCACTTTTACAATGAGCAATCTATTTTCTGTGTTCCTTTTGTTTGCATTTTGTAATTTTGAGATCCCACATGGTGTATGAGAGCATAGGTATTTTCAACTTAGTTTTAAAGTGTAATTGGTCTTATGACACTGCGAAATTGATCTTGATAACACTACCATTGCAGTCAGATCTTCAGTGCAGAAATGGTATACTCTATCTATTGTATAAAATCCAACCATTTATTTGCATTAACTGTTGGAAACCATTCATAACCGTGTTTATTATTCAGAAAGTATTGTTGCCTCACTTATGGGTTGGATTGGCTGTCAACGGCCAGTTTATCATTTTGGTCATTGTGTTTGCATTTGTGTAATTCATGGCTGATATTTAATTTATTGATGAATCTATTGAAACCTAAATTCCAGCCGTTTTTGTACTCGGGCATTTATAGTTAGATTATTGGCTGATAAATATTGTGTAGTAGTTTCATTAATGACATCATATGCAGCATATATCCTATCCGGAATGTTTTTTGGGTGCTTCCATGAAATGTATAATCAGGACAATCAAGACAGCCATTCTTTTCTAGTCGTTTTCTTCTTCCACTCATGGTTCCTTCTGGTACCACAACCTTTGTCCTTTCTGGTACCGGTACATTCTCATTATTTGTTGATGATACTGTGTCCCTTTTACAATAAGCTCAAGCTCATGGCAAACAATAAACAATATGCACCTTGCAAAAATAAACAATATGGTACTTTCTCATTGCTTTCTCATTATTTGTTGATGGTACTGTGTCCCTTTTATGGTAAGCTCATTGCAAACAATATCCGATAAGCTCATGGCAATCAAAACAATATGCACTGTGTAACAACAGACTAATTAAGACTGCCGTGACATTGTTCTTTCTGGTACCACAACGTTTGTCCTTTCTGGTAACAGTGCTTTTTCGTTACATTCTCATTATTTGCTGATGGCACTGTCCCTGTTACAATAAGATTCATGGCAAACAATATGCACCTCGCAACACACTGATTACGTCGAAGACGCCGAAGGCATTTCTTTGTGGTATCTATGTACATGGATGGGATGTTTTTCGCCACTGCACTGTCGATCTGCACAAGACAACTGCCAGTTCCACATTGAAGAAAATACACCAGCATAATAATGGAGCAATTAAACAATAACAATGAACACTCAGCTCAAACTTTCTCATTACCAAAACATGAATAAATACAATGAGAGAAGATGTTACGGGAAATCATTTTCTCCTACAATCTCTCAACAATCTTTTCAATAATCTCTCAAATATATTTCCTAATCTTAATTATACTTTCCAGACATAACAAATAACAATTTAATACTAAAAACAATTACATCTGGAATATGATAAATGAATCATTATTCCAACATTTCTCCTCCATAATGATCATTTGGAAATATTCCAAGATCATCTTTGAATTTGCAAAACTTTTCCTTTGATAGTGCTTTGGTGAAAATATCAGCTACTTGATTGTCTCCTCTGCAATAACTGATCTCGACCACACCTTGCTGAACTAAATCTTGAACAAAATGATACTGAATATCAATATGCTAAGTCTTCTTATGAAACACTGGATTTTTGGTCATTTGAATAGCGCTTTGATTATCACATATCCACTGAATAGGCTGTTCTTGCTGTTCATGAAGATCCTCCAAAATTCTTCTCAACCAAACTGCTTCACATGCTGTTGTCACTACTGTTTTATACTCTGCTTTTGTTGTGGAGAGAGAAACTGTAGGTTGCTTTTTAGTGCTCCAAGCAATTGTTGTTGAACCCATGTTGAATGAATATTCTGAAGTTGATTTTCTGTCATCCATGCAACCTGCCCAATCTGAATCTGTATAACCAATAAACCTGAAATCTTTTGTAGATCTGTATATCAAACCATAACTAATTGTACCACGCAGATATTTCAAAATCCTCTTATCTACTTTCCAATGTATTTCTTTGGGGTTTGACATGAATCTAAATACCATACTGACTGCAAAAGATATATTCGGTGAGTTGTAGTTAAGTAGATCAAACTTCCAACCAATTGACGATACAAAGTAATATCAACTGATTTGGAGTCATCATGTCCGTATAACTTCAACCCAACTTCCAAAGGAGTTGTTGCTAGCTTGCAACTCATCATTCTAAACTTTTTCAAAATATCGAAAGTATACTTGCCTTGTGACATCAAAATGCCATCTTCTTTCTGCCAAACCTCAATTCCCAATAAATAATGTAACTCTCCAAGATTTGTCATATCAAACTCAACAATCATGTGTGATTTAAACTTTTGAAATAACTCAATAATGTTTCCTATGTAGATTAAATCAACAACATAAAGTGCAACAATCAGAATGTCTTGACTTGACTGAAGAATATGAAGATTGGGTTCAAATAAACTTTTGATTAAACCATGATCCTGGAAGTATTTATCAATTCTTGAATACCAAGATCTTGGTGCTTGTTTAAGACCATATAATGCCTTCTTCAACCTGTAAACTTCATCTTCTTTACTTCGAACTTCAATACCTTCAGGTTGCTCCACATCAATTTCTTCATCCACATAACCATTCAAGAAAGTTGATTTAACATCCATATGAAAAATTATCCACTTATACTGAGCAGCTAATGCAAGAACCATCCTGATTGTATCCATCTTTGCTACTGGGGCAAATGTCTCGGTATAATCAATGCCTTCTCTCTGTGCATAACCTTTTGCAACTAAATGAGCTTTATACTTATCAATTGTGCCATCTGATTTATATTTAGTTTTATAAACTCATTTAGTACCAATACCTTTTAGTAAGTTCACCAAATTCCATGTATCATTTCTCACCAAAGCATTCAACTCTGCTTCCATAGCTTCATTCCATTCTTTCTTTCTTGATGCTTCTGCATAAGTTTGTGGTTCATCCATCTTCATTACCTTTGTCATAAGTGCATAATTCACAAGATTACTTTGGGATGTGGTACTCCTTTCAAAATTTCTATCTAACATATTTCTTTCAGTATGACTTCTTTCAAACCACTTAGGTTTTTTCTTAACTTCATCTTCCTTTACTGACTTGGAATGTGATTCACCATCAATAGTAACTGTATCTTCTTTTATTTTCAACTATACAAGTTCTGACGGATAAATTTCTTGCTCATGAAATACAACATCTTTGCTTATTATTACTTTCTTTGCTTGGGGATCAAACGATCTGTAACTTCTTGTTTCAATACTGTAACCAATGAAAATACACTTCACACTTTTATCATCCAATTTGCTTCTCTTTTCCTTCGGAACATGTGCATATGCAATACAACAAAAAACTTTCATATGTGCAACACTTGGTTTATGTTCTGACCATGCTTCTTCGGGAGTCAAATTCAACACTGGCCTCGTAGGACATCTATTAAGAATGTATATTGATGTGTGTACTGCTTCAACCCAAAATTCATTACCAAGTGACCTAGCCTTTAACATGCTCCTAGCCATCTCAATTATGGTTCTGTTTTTCCTCTTTGCCACTCCATTCTATTGAGGGGAGTAGAAATTGGTAAACTCTCGCTTTATACCATTCTTCCTACAATAATTCAAGAATTCATTTGACCTGTATTCTCCCCCAGTGTCTGTTCTTAGGGTGTGAATCTTGAAACCACTTTGCTTTTCAAACAATGCCTTGAACTCAAGAAAATGAGAAAACACTTCAAATTTCTTCTGTAAAAAATACACCCAAGTCTTCTTTAAAAAATCATCAATGAAAGTGAGAAAATAACGAACCTTTCCAAAAGACATTGTCTTCGTTGGACCACACAAATCTGAATGCACCAACGCTAGATGGTCACTAGCCTTCCAAGTTCTATTTGAGAAACTTTTCCCGTGTTGTTTCCCAAAAATTCATCCTTCACACAATTCATCATCATTCTTGATATAAGGAAGACCATTCACCATATTTTGCTTTCGAAGCAACACCAAACTCTGAAAATTCAAATGTCCCATTCTTAAATGCCAAATCTTCTTGTTCATCTCTTTTGTTGCATTCAAACCTTGTGAATTGCTTGAATCAAAAGAAAGCTTGAAAATTCTATCTTCAATCATTTTTCATTTTGCCACAACTGCATTATGATTCAACTTATCCATGATTAAACATTCCTTGTTATCAAACACTAACTTAGTTTTGCTCCATCATCTATCCTACAGAAAGTAGGTTCTTCTTCAATGCTGGTGTCAACAATGTGTCATCAATAAACTTCTTCTTTCCATGCAATGATGGAATTGCAACTGTGCCTTTCCCTTTAGCTTCTGAAACTCTATCATCACCAAATACAACTTTTCCAGAATAATTGCTATTAATTCTAGTAAACAACTCCTCTTGAGATGTCATATGAGTTGAACATCCCGAATCAATATACCATGCTTCACTTTCTTCATTATGTGCCATAACACTGTTGAAATAATGTAACTACGAAGAGCATTCTTATTAGTATTGTTATTTTATTATCAGGATTAATCCCCATTGTGGATTAATCATGTCGGTAATTGTATTACGACTGTTGGTAAATGTTTAATAGACAGCGTATGCTTGTCATTGATGGCAAGTACAGCAACAAAGATGGCATGAGTACAAGAAGAAGTATCAGAAGTATTTTAGGAAGACGCTACAGAGCAAGCTCGATAAGTTCAAAAGAGATAGTGCAGAGGATTGTTGGCAGGTTTAACAGGGAAAGTGAGCTTGTCATTGATGGCAGGATCAGAGTGTGCATTGATGGCAAGAACAACGATGACAAAGATCAGCTTGATCAGCAGCGCAGTGATAATGGAAGAGGAGGAGCATCAGTGATCGTTGGACCCCATCCCGAAACCCCGATGACCGTCAGATATGAATTCAGAAAAGAAGAACGCGCAGAAGAGGAGGACAGAACTTAGGCGTCAGATCTGAGCGTATGATCCGACCATCGTTGGATCAGGGAGAACCTGCACGTTCATTAAAGAGAAAGAAGAGGCGAAATGCGAAATGTCGAAATATGTCGGTCTGACTCCATTTCGGAGTTTCGTAGATCGGGACTTGAAGGCTTGAGACCCTTAATCATAAGAAGGCGAAATTGCGAAGTGGTGAAATCGTGAAGTGCTGAAATCACGAAATGCGAAATGATCCTAGCCGTTGGATCAAGGTGTGATCTAGGCTGTCAAATCCAGGAGGTGAATATGACAGACCACGTCAGAAATGATAGTCGTGGACCGTTGGATCAAGAGGATGCGTGGCGAAAAATCAGAGCACCACAAAGACTCCATTTCGGAGTTTCGCAGATCGGGAAATCCAAAGGGAAGAGGTTCAAACTCGCGATATGCGAGATCACGAAAAGATCTTGACCGTCAGATCACCAAGGATTCTGGATCGTTGATCTAAGCTCCATCTCGGAGCTTCGCCTATCGCGACTTGGAGTGATGAGAACCTCCATCATAGGAATCGCGAGATGCGAATTCACGATAAGATCTGGATCGTCAATTCACCAAGAACATGGACCGTCGATCTGAGCTCCATCTCGGAGTTTCACCTATCGCGACTTGGAGTGACGAGAACCTCCATCTAAGGAACAACGAGATGCGAGATTGCGAAAAGATCTGGACCGTTGATTCATCGAGATCGTGGAACGTCGATCAGGGTCGATGAATATCATGAGTTCGAAGCGCCTTTTAGCGCAGCCTGTGGTCACCGCGTGTGGTCACATGGAGGAAGGACCTAGTGCAGATGAGCTCCTCCCGGAATTTCGGGGATCACGTCTGGAAGTGTCGAGACACTGGATCATACGAATGCCGAAATACCGAAAAGGTGAATTGTCGCTGTAACCGATGGTCACCCCCTGTGGTCACATAGAGGAGGGAGCTAGAGCAGCCAAGCTCCTTTTCGGAGCTCATGACATGGAGAGTCAAGATGTCTCATCGCAGAATCTCCGAATTGCGAAAGTGCGAAACGGGTAAATAATAACAATACCCTTCAGAGTTAATCCAACGGTGCAGGTGAATTTGAGCATAATCGGAGGGCTAATCTTGCTCCTCACAGTGTAATTGCTAGAAACCATTGATGGTTTCTGCCAGAGGAGCCGAAGAGTCTTTGGGAATCTTCCAATGGGATGAAGATAGGTCATAGGGGCGATTGACAACTGGAAGAGGGTTGGAACTTGTCGCTGAAACAGAGAGGGTGAGCTCGACTGCAACAGAGAAGACGAAGAATCTCAACTGCCAAAGAGAAAAAGGAATCTCGGCATAACACCTAGTGATGTTGGACGCATGGTGGGAACCACCAGAGAAGCTGAAGAGTTGCGATGTTCAAGTAGAGCACTCGAGAAGTGGAGGATATCAGCGCAGTGTGAGGATGCAGAGGTATTGTACGCATTGCATGCACAAGGTGCACAGAAGCTATAAGTACACGGTACAGAGAAGAGATGGTTGTGGTCGCTGTTGGAGTTGTTGTGGTTGCTGTGTTGAAGGTGATTCATGTGTGAAGAAGGAGGAGAGAGCAGCAGCAACGGAATTGAACAGAAGAGGAACTGTGCAGTGAATGGACATGGCGCACAGAGCATAAAAAGCAGAAGAACAGACAACGCAAGTCATGTGTGCAGGAAGGCAGTGAGGCACACAGAGCAACGAAATGCAGCATAACAGTGATGAGTCTGGTAAGCCATTTTTGAACATTATATCACTGTAATGAGTTTCAGTAGCAAAGATTTATAAAACAGGGTGGTAGGGAGGTGCTAGGGAGGACTGTTGCCCTCAGAGGTTCAAGTGGGTAATTGAACATAGGGAGTTGGTGCTTCTTTCTAGTTGGTGCTATTGAAACCAGGGAGTTGGTG
Source organism: Picea mariana (assembly GCA_032191745.1). Classification (NCBI taxonomy): domain Eukaryota; kingdom Viridiplantae; phylum Streptophyta; class Pinopsida; order Pinales; family Pinaceae; genus Picea; species Picea mariana. The sequence goes on from JASDQU010750933.1 coordinate 35,344, forward strand.
CTTCCTTCTAGTGGGTGCTAGAGAAAACAGAGAATTAGTGCTCTCAGCAAGTAGCAGCTTACAAAACTAAGGTTGTAGCCTCATTCTGAGTCGGTGCTCATATGTATGATAATGTAAAGAATGTAACTATTACTTATCATATAAAGAAAAAGAGGTTTTTACCCTGTATGAGTTTCCTCGGGAAATCTCTATCTTTGTGTTTCTCATATATGTGACTGATGCTGAATGTGCCATTGTTTATTTCCCCGTATTATTGTGATCATCATTGAGTGTCTTGTGAAGATTTTAAAAGAAGCATAATTGTTTAAGCACGGTGACAATTGATTCACCCCCCCTCTCAATTGTCCAACAATTGGTATCAGAGCAGGTTCCTTTTATTCAAAGGTAGATTTGTAAGCTTAAACATGACAAGTCATGAAGGGACTTCAACCACTAAGCCCCCTCTGTTTGATGGAACAAATTTTTCTTTCTAGAAGATTAGAATGAGAACATACTTAATGGCCTTGGGTGCTGATGTTTGGGATGTAGTAGAGACTGGATATACAAAATCTATTGTGCTAGCCTCCAAGCATGATAAGTTAGAGTTTAGTTTTAATGCTAAGAGAATGAATGCTATCTTGAATGGACTTGCTGAAGCTGAGTTTGTAAAGGTGAGTTTGTAAAGGTGATGCATCTTGAAATTGCCAAAGCAATGTGGGATAAACTTATTAGCAGTTATGAAGGAAATGAGAAAGTAAAAGATGCCAAACTTCAAACATACAGATTGAAATTTGAACAACTAAAGATGAATGAAGATGAAACAATTAGCAAGTATTTTTTAAGAGTTGA
>JASDQU010750934.1:23251-38076 GCA_032191745.1 Picea mariana
TTGTTTTTTAATAGACATTTTGGACTAGACTAGTGTGATTCATCATCAAGATTAAATTTGATCTGGATTCAAAAATAGATGTAATAATTTGGGAAGAAGTGATCAACAACAATTACGCATTTTGTTAAGTCAAGATTCAAATAATAGAAAAATTTTAAATAAAATATTTTTCATGTGAATATTATTTATCGATATACAACTTATAAATTGTCTCTTATATATGTTAAATTACATATATAGTCTTTGTTAACTTTATCATTATTACATATTTTTTATAATCTTAGAATATGTTTGCTATGAATATCTTTGTTTCTTATTTCTTAGAGTTTTAAGATTTTTTAGTCAATGTTTTGGGTCATATTTTAAAAAAAAAAATTTAATTATGTTATATTTTCATTATCAAAGTTAGTCTTTGTTAACTTTATATTATTACATATTTTTTATAATCTTAGAATATGTTTGTTATGAATATCTTTGTTTGTGAAAGTTTTCAGATTTTTTAGTCAATGTTTTGGGTCATATTAGTGTGATCTACCATGAGAATTAAATTTGGGGATTTTTTTGTTTTTGCTTTTTTAACTAATTTTTTTGTTTGTTGGTTTTGTTTTTGGGACATAGGTTTAACTTTCATAATTGTTTTATTGCAATTGGGGAGTTATTGCATTTGTTTTTTAATTGACATTTTGGACTAGACTAGTATGATCCATCATCAAGATCAAATTTGATCTCGATGATGGATTACACTAGTATAGTCCAAAACATCGATTCAAAAATAGATGTAATAACTTTGGAAGCACTGACAAACAATTACGCATTTTGTTAAGCCAAGATTCAAAGAATAGAAAAACTTTAAATAAAATATTTTCATGTGAATATTGTTTATCGATCTACAACTTATAAATTGTCTCTTCTATATGTTAAATTACATATATTTTTTATTTTTTATTTTTTATTTTTTATCAATAAAAAAATTATATATATTTTAAATGAATTAAATGCAAGAGTTTACAAAATGCATGAGAAAATAAGTCATGTATGTGATCTTCAAAACTTTCATTGTATGGATATATGGATACATATTATAAGGAAATGAGGCCCTATATATATAGCTTTTACATAGCTAAAAGAAGAAATATGAAAGCGGAGAAATAGCATATAAGAGTTAAATGGAAATATAAGAAAACCAAATCAACGGGTCTAGCAAGATGAGGAGTCTCCAAAACTATCCTTCACAACATGAAACATGAGAGTTGCATCATTTTCCATCATCTTCGGCTTTGGTTACATGGTTGGAGCCATTTTTCTCTTACAGTAGCTTGAGCAAAAGTCATTTGATCTTAATGAACTCTTGATTTTGTCAAAGTAGCTCCTTGGAGAGTGGAGTTGTAATGTCCCCAATTATAGCAGGCTAGGATAATGTGTTTCAATATTATTATTTTAATCAAATAATTTGCAAACGATGTTTTGAGCTGGTTTGTTACTTATGAAAAACAGTTTGCATGTAAATTTATAGTAGTCATCTTATCAAAACACATTGCAAGAACAGAGAATGGAAGAGATGATCATGGCATTTTATTATGGATGGAATCTTTATAAATCATAGCAATACAAATATTTATTGGTTGTAATAACAGCTACACCAAACACTAACCTCACAGATCTCTATTGGTTGCAATGGCAGCTACACAATCAAACACACAGAGCAAAACAAAACCTAGATTGTTGCCACGATCCTCTTGAATCCATTGCAGAATATCCACTCTTGTAACCCTCTTCGTCTAGATCCAATCGACCGCTGCAAACCCCCAATCATAGAGGTCCTCGTGGGACAAAATCGGTTGTCTAGCGAGGGCTCGCAGAACACCCTTTACTCAACCCGCAGGGGTGCCTTCAACCACGGTTTCTCCAAAACTTCCTGAAACCTACAAATGTCTAGGCTCGACCTCATCTAGAAAGCTCCATAAAACTCCTACGTACTTCAGTATCCCTTCAATTGTAAGAAAAACTTCCAAGTGAAGCTCCAATGGTAGTCCTGGATGGGCTCCCCTCTTGTCCAGCTAGGGTGGGTATTGCACCATTGAAACTAGACTGTAATAGTGGAAGGGTTTTGTTAAACCCGAACAAAAGAATGGCTCCAAGAGCACCAATCAAGAGTTCAACAAATCATAATTCCAAACCTAAGGGTTACCCCTCTATTTATCCTTCCTCCGAGCCTTCTAGATATTTCCCTTTTTTGACCAAATCAAACCCTCACTTTATTTTCCCTCCAATTTCATTTAAATATAATTATTTATTTTATTTAATGTCACTTTAGGATTTGTCATTCTTTTAACCTAGTGACACCAAATAAACCTCCTTGACTCCCTTTTTTCCTTGTTGACTATAGCCTATGGGAGTCATATAGGCTATTGAGTCATCCTCCATTATGATAAATTGGAAGGGGACATTACAGTTCTCCCTTCCCAAGATTGTTTGTCCTTAAGCAACTCTAGATCAAGGTGTTGTAAGATATTCTCTCCTTCCCAAGTAGCATATTCTGCGAGCAATCCTCTCCATACAACCAAATACTCTCGAATGACTCTACTCATCGGCCTTTGTTCCCTAACATCAAAAATCATCTTGGGAGCTAGAACCAACTACCCTTCCTCATCTAGTGGATGAAGATTTTCCGAAGCGGTGAATTGTTGTCCCAATTCCTTCTTGAGGCAGGATACATGGAATGTGTTGTGGATCCTGCTACCCTCTAGTAGCTCCAACACGTATGCTACATCCCCAACTCTCCTGATCACTCTGTAGGGTCCATAAAAGTGAGGCTTCAGCTTATTTTCACCACTCTTCTTCAACGACGATGACCTGTAAGGCTGCAACCTGAGAAAGGCTAGGTCCCCAACCTCAAAGTTGCATTCTACCATGTGCCTATCTGCATACATCTTCTATTTATTTTGATTGGCCTACAAATTCTCCTTCAGGACTCTCAAGATGTCCTAGTTTTCCTGTAACCAATCTTTGGCCTTGGGAGCTCTGCTCTCCCCAAACACCAAAAAAAGATGGAGCATCATAACCATACAATGCCCTAAATGGGCTCATCCCTATGGACATGTGGTGAGTGCTATTGTAACAATGTTCCCCAAGATGCAACCACTTTATCCATGCCCACTGCCACCCAGACACATAGTTCCTCAGGTACCCCTCGATCCATTTGTTTACTATCTCAGTCTATCCATCTGTCTGGGGGTGGTAGCTAGTACTAGGGTGTCAACTCTATCCCAGATAACATGAACAACTCATGCCAAAACACGTTGAGAAACATGTTATCCCGATCACTAACTATGTTTCTCGAAATACCATGGAGTTTGAACACCTCCATGAAGAATAGATTTGCTACCTGAGATGTGTTGTACTCTGAAGGAATGGAAAAGAAGTGTGCATATTTATTTAGTATGACCACTAAAACTTAGATATAGTCCTTTCCCTTCACCTTTGGAAATCATGTGATGAAGTCCATGGAAATGTTATCCCACTCCTGCTCTAGAATCGACAATTGTTGAAGTAGTCCCACGGGATGTGTAAATTCTGACTTATTTTGTTGGCAAGCCATGCACTCCCTCACATGACAAAGTACATCCTCCTTGAGACCCTTCCAGGAGAATATCTCCCTCACCTACCTGTAGGTCTTCGGATACCCCTAGTGCCCTACCAGTGGCACGTCATGTACTGCCCTCGAAATCTTATCCTTGAGTTTGGACTCGGGGACAAGATAGATCATGTCTTTGTAGTAGATGATTTATCCACTACCTTGTACTTGTCATCCTGAATACTACCCTCCATCAACTCACAGGTGAAGGTGTTGTTGGAGTATTCCACCAAAATAATGGACTTCTAGTCTGTTGAGATCTCTATCATGGATAAATTTGTAGGTCTCCTAGATAAGGCATCAACAACTATGTTATTCTTCCCCTTTACATACTCAATTTCAAAACCATATGCATGCACCTTACTCACCCATTAATGTTGTCTCTCATTCAGATCTCGTTGCTCCAATAAATATCTCAAGTTTTTGTGGTCAGTCCTAACCACAAAGCATCATCCTACTAGGTATTGTCTGAACTTGGCCAATGCATGCATGATGGCCACATCTCCTTGTAAGATGCCCAACCCCCTAAGTACCTTTTTAAGGAATGGAGTATAATTTTTCCTTTTCATCAATCATCGCAAAGACTCATATAAATAACACCATAGTCTTTTGCTTGTTAATGTCTTTCCAATGACTATAGCCACGCTCAAAACCGAGCTCTAGATCAGAAGTTACAGTCTCTGCAAGGTTTTCGGTCTTTCATTCATTGAGTTCATATTTAGTGCCACATGGTGACCACGTGGTTCCCTGTCAATCATGCCATCCTACATGGAACTGATGCAAAATATTCCACCTCACCCATATGACTCCCCTGTCTATTGGTTCAGAGATTTGTTTCTTCATAAGATTCTTCCCATCGGAGTTAGTGGATTTTCAGCACAAAATCCACTCTATCGGGCTTTCTCTAACCACACACTCTGATGAATCTAACCTGTAGATCCAACGACCCTAGGATTTGGGAGGTCAACTGCTCTAATTCCTTTAAATTCGCCAACTTGCATGATGTTTAACAGCCCTTCTCATGCTCCAACTACACTTAGCTTATGTGGGCCCTTGGAGATCTACAGTTGAGATTGAATCTCACATTCCACCTTGGTCATTGTTTCCACCATGCACCTATCTCCTGACGTGACTTGTGGCTCAATATCCACTTGAAACATGGACCCATCACAATGTGCCACATCACCATAGGGTTCAAGGCTTGCTCGACCATATATTGACACTTGTCCATTTCTTATAAACTGATTAAGTTACTTAATCGATATTTTCTTAAAATATCAATCCTCAATATTCAATTATTAAATCTTCATTAGGGATAATTAGTGTTCATTGACTAAATGCCCCCGTAAATACATTTTTACTTGGCCTAATATATCGACCCAATAATTAATGAGGATATGCTTTCTCTCTCTTTCCCTTGGGAATTTCACGTCCCAAAAAGGGGTTTTGGTATAATACCACTCCTATAATGATTATCTTATAATTTAATTAATCATATTATAACATAATTATATTATATTATAATATAATTGATTAACTATAATACACTTAGGTTTATTAGCTTTGATTAACATATAAATCATAGACCCCTGGTTTATAAATTTCCAAGCAAACCCACACAGTCAGAGCTCATCATCCCAACCTCTTGAAATTTACACGTAATTTAATATTAAAATAATTAATAGTAAGATGTCTCGGGCCATCGCACTTCAATCATTCGCTCCCTTCTCATTACTTCGACGACCAATTACAAAAGAGTAAATATTATATTATTATATATTTAAAATCTCATAACGCTCTTCGAACTCCATTTGTGTGCCCCCATATTTTTCCGATGACAACCAACCACGGAAGAGAAAGGTTTAATATTATATTATATAACAATTATAAAACCTTAAGCCATCATACTACAAACTCTTCGCACTTCAATCGTGTGCTCCCTTCTTTTTACTCTAATGGACAACTCCGAAAAGGAAAGTGTTTGCTATTATAAATCATATATAGAATATTATAATATTAAGACCATCACAGCCAACTCTGAAAAGGGATGTGTATAATATTATATTATATTTAAAAATCTTATAATGTGTATGCCATCGCTCCGACAGCTTCACACTTCATTCAAGTGCTTCCTTCCTTTTACTCCGATGACCCAACTCCGATAGGGCCTTAATATGAATATTTAATATGGTAATGTTTAGAACTCAATTGGTCGTCGCACTCCAAACATTTGCTCCTTCCTCTGTACTCTGAAAGAAGAGGATTTTTTACAATATGTGTGTGTGTGTGTGTGTGTGTGTTCATGTTGAGAAAGGTAAGATGATTTACATATATTTCCAGGTATTTAAAATGATGATAAATAAAGTACCTTAATAATATCTCCTTCAGGAGTGCAGAACAACTTGTGCAGAGCATAAATGATCAAACCTGGGAAACTTGGAAAGATTATTCTTTGCACAGAGGGGGGAAGAAAGTCCAAGCTTCCCATTTCTCACACACAAGACTAGAAATCACATGTATTTTTATATATATACATTCTCAACTCGTTATTCCAATTATTAAAATATTTAACTGGTAACTTTAGAATTTACCAGAGGTTATCAGTGTTTACCATTCATTTAAATTTTCCCAAAAAATATATAGATATATAGATACATATATAAATTCAGGCAATTTTTTATTTGTTTAATTCTTTTTCAGAACATTACATTTCTTGGAGGTAAAATCCTTCATGGTAAAACTATGTTTTTACCAGAAATTACTATTGTCCTCTTTTTATGCAATTCTTTGCTATTTTTAGGGAATAGTTACCATGTTCAATTCTTTCCCCTTTGGACATTAATTTATTGTGTAACTCCTAGTAAAATTCATTTCTTACAAAAATAAAAATGAAACTTAATTAATTACAATGCATCTCATTCCTAATTTTCTTTTTATTTCAAATTAGGAAGTTGAACTTTATTCCTCCTTCTTTGTTCATTATTTATTTTTAAAAATACTTTGGTTTTCTTCAACATTTGGCTTATTCTTTCAATACCAAACAGGGGTATGCACTTCCCTCTAATCCTAAAGCCTAGCAGCACTCTCAGGCCAATAGAATAGCCAGGGCCAATTGATCAATATTCATGTTTATATTAGTAATTGCATGCCCTATTACCAGGATTGTTCTCGGAGGACTTTAGTGGCTTAGTCTTTACTAATAACTCAGGGATTTGTTCACATAAACTACTATAAGTGACCATCCAACACTTTGTTCATACTTTGAGTGACAAACCCTTACTAGAAGCTTCCCCTTTCAAACCAAGAAAGGTATAAAACCAACAACAAAATATATTTTCTAACCTTATTTCAAATTTCACAGCCAGCCAGGAAATTAGAGTGACAATTCCACCATTTGAATAGGATAATAAATTATGCAATTATCTTGTATATGAAATCCACAGTATTAAATAGACTTGTCATGGAAATACAAGGCACACAAAAACACTTATCTGAACTTTTGAAATTGTTGGCAATTGTTGAAGGGTGTGCCACTTTCCACCCAACTATAGGCACAATCTCTCCCGGTGTTTTCACAGTTGGCCACCCCCGAGCCAGAGTATGATTCCATGAGAGGAAATTATTTTACTCGGCATATGAGAAAAGATGAAGGCCACTCTCCATCTATAAGAACTCAACAAACCAAGTATTCAATCCACCAAGAAAGGGGGTTGTTATTTCCATAAAGATATTCAGTAGCTATCATACACAACACAAGGGAGGTCTTTCACTGCCCAACAGTCCCTTAGTGCCCTCTTAGTTCCTTCATGATTTCTCAACTAATCACTAAAATGTCGTAGCCTCATTTATCAACATGATTTGAAGACAGTCGGCATCGGTTCCCTACCCCTAGAAACATATTTCTTCACTTCTCTATGTTCTACTAATAACCATAAGAGTTTCTCACTCCCCTCCCTTCAAATTTGATCTTCGGACCCCATCATCTATCTCCCCTCTTTTTTTCCCATGATTTTCCTCTTTTTCTTGGATTCTTCAACAAAATTTTGTGGGTCAAATCCCCCAATTTGTGGGTCAGATCATAAAATTTTAGATGGGTACTATGCCCATACTCTCATTGATTTATGAGGAGGACCAACCAACCACCAGCTTGATGGTAATTAAATTTTTCTGGGGAAAATGGCAACCTTGGATTTTGAATATTTTTAAATTCAGCATAGTGTTGCCTTGTAGGGGTTATCTCAAACAGTCTTGGTTCCCCTCACCATTCTCTCCCATGACATCATAACCTGAATAGGCAATACCCTTCAACAGTTATTCAACATTTTCCTTTTTACATTAATAACATAAATACTCACATTACCTTCTTTATCAAAGGTTCATCATTTCCCAAAAACCACACATAACAAATATGTCCATAGTCTTCTAGAAATCATATAATTTTATTTTCAAGTTGGGGGAAACAAGGGTATTACAATCCTTACCATAGATAAGATAGATCTTCTCTGGCTCTCTTAGCTTTATGTTCTTGAAAGCTATCAGGTGTCGGTTCTGCATCAATATTGCTCCTATCCCCTCACCAAATGTGTCACACTCCTCAAAAAAAGGTTGTGTGAAATATGGGAGTGCTAATACTAGGCAAGTGCTCATCACCCTCTTTATTCTATGTAATTCTACCTATGCATTGTCTGACCATCGGAACGCATCCTCTTGGTGAGGTATGTCAATGACGTAGCCAATTGTGAAAATCCTTTCACAAAGCGCCTATAATAACTGCATATCCCGAAGAATCCTCGCATATCTATGAGTGATCCAAGGGTGGGCCAATCTAAGATTATCTTAATCTTCTCGTGATGTAACTTTACTCCCTCAACACCAAATATGTGCCCTAGATAAAGGATCTTGTCAACCCAAACTCGCACTTTTCTTCTTTGACAAAACGTGAATGCTCCTCCATAATGGTGAGAATCTCACCCACATGCTTCAAATGTTCCTCCCACGTCCTGTTGTAGATCAAAAGATTATCAAACAACACCAATAAGAATTTCCTCAACTTTATGTTGAAGATATGGTTCATGCACGACTGAAAGGTAGTCGGTGTGTTATTCAACCCAAAGGGCATGACTAGAAACTCATAGTGCCCATAATGACATGAATGTTGTTTTATGGATATCCTCCTCTCTGACCCAAATCTGGTGGTATCTTGATCACAAATAAACCTTTGAGAAGTACACTGCCCCATGTAGCTCAGTTATCATCTCATCAATCCTAGGTATTGGGTATCGAATTTTTATGGTCTTCTTTTTCAGTTCCATGTAGTCTATGCACATCCTCATAGTGTCATCCTTCTTCTTCACTAGTACAATTGAAGAAGCGAAGGGACTAGAACTAGGCATGGTATGTCCTGTCTCCGGAAACTCCTTTATGGCCTTCTCTATTTCGTCCTTGAACCTCTTCGGATGCATGTAGGGTGTGGTGATCATGAGCTTTGACCCCTCTTTTAGCTCAATGACATGCTCAAATCCTCTGTCAGGTGGTCTCCCTATTGGCAATGGTTCAAACACTCTTTCATGCTTTCCAAGCAATGCTTAGATATCTTCAGGGTAATGTTGGCAAGCATGTGATGGCTTCTCCATGGTGATCAAGCACTCTATTGCGCAAGCCACGTCCCCATGTTTAAAAATGGCCTTCATGCGTTGGTTAGATATGATCTCGGGGGCACCTGTCGACATACCCCTTATGATGACTCACCTTGTCTTGGAAATCCATCCTCATGTCCTGATAATTCATGTGGATATCTCCTAATGATTACAACCATTGAAATCCTAGCACGAAATGAGTATCTGCTAAATCTACAACATAAAATTCATCGGTCAACGTATATTTGTCCAATGTTACTTCCAATATCTTGATCCTCTCAGTACACTTCATGGTGTACCCATCTACTAATACTACATTGAATCCCTCAAATTCCTCCGCAGGGATTTGTCTCTTGGTGACAAGTGCAACATCAATGAAGTTGTGGGTGGCCCCACCATCAATAAATGATGTAACCATATACCTCTGCACAATGCCTCTGACCCTGAAGGTGTAGTATTTAGGGACTCCTAAAAGTGTGGAAATGGTCACTCCCTTAGTTCTATGCTACAATGGTGATTGCAATGTAGCATCGAGGTGTGATGGTTCACCATTGTCTTATCTAATGCCCTCATCACCACTATCATCCTCCTCATCGGAAACTACCTCAATATAATGGAATTTACCTTTTCCCATACATTGATGACATGGTTCCCACGACTCCTTGCAACTGTAACAAAGCTTCTTCCTCCTTAGTTCTCTCTAAGTTTCCTCATCCAACATGTCCTTCCCTATCCATGTTTTCTAGGGAGGTTTTGGTACATGACCCTTCTGTGAGATAAATATTTTTTCTGATGTCTTCTTGGGGACTATATCTACCATATCCTGGGTCTTCATGATAGCTTCTTGTAGTGTGTTTGGCCTGAAATCCTTTACACAACCTTTTAAGGGCTCATCCAATCCATCAGTGAAAAGATTCACCAATCTCTACTCAGAAACATCAGTCACCATGACTGCTATCCACTAGAACTCTGTGACATAGGCCTCTGGTGTACATGTCTTCCTCAGTTGTGCCAACTCCTTAAAGTAGATCTCAAGGTCCTTCCTATTGAACCTGTCCATCAGCCTCTGAGTGAAATCCTCATATGATGTGATGTTGGAATGCCCAAATGTTAATAGCCCATGGTACCACCACTCATGAGCCTCTTCACCCAAGTGTAGAGTGGAAAACTTGATCATATCTACCTCTATCACTGAGTTAAGTTGGAAATAAGTGTCAAAATTATGTACCCATGCTCGGGTTGTGCACCTGTCAGATCTGTCAAAAGATGGGATAATCCTCTTCCCCAATTTACGTAGAAGATCGAAATTCTATTGATTTTTTCCCTTCCTGGGTTAGTTTCTCATCCTAAGGTTGTAGTAGTTGTTGTAAGGCATGGCTTCCTAGGATCCTTCTTCCGGCAACTGATACTCCCCAATGTAGGAGTTCATTTCATCCACCCCTTGTTGTTTCGATGCTCATGTAGGTTGATCCTAAACGAATGGTGGCAATAATGGTCTGGGTACCTTTCTACTACCTACCTGGAAGACACTCTGTGTTGAAACATGGGTATTACTCCCTTCAGGAATCCTACCACCTCTATGGTTGGTGTTGGCTCGCCAATTTGACATATTTTACGTCATTATTTGGTCTCCTTTTACCTTATCTGTGCACCCATTTACTATGCATGATACCATATTTACCCATATTTTTTATGTTAATGTGCCTCACAAGATTAATGTTGTTAATTGTCATAATTTCTTTCATTTTTAATGATTTAGAGAGGATTTGGATTAATCTCATTGATGAAGGTTTTGACAGTTATCTTCCCGTACCTCCAGCTACTCCAGTACCCAAGTTTGTAGGTTTGCATATATACGCACACCTAGATGGAAGATGGTCACATGGGTTTTAAAGATATAAACCCCAGCATGGTTTTATGTCTTGGTTTACGCCTAGGACACACATAGAGGTCTCCAACTCATGATTTATAATTCAGACTTGTGTCAGGAACAACCGAGTACTAGACTTCGGGCGAGATTTTTGGAGAAACGAAGAAGAATATGGAAAATTTGTGACATGGGTTTTGTCTGGAACATCCCTTTTTAGGTTTCTCAAAAGTGGTTTCTCCAAAAAGTTCGTGGATTGGGAGATATGCGCAGTTCTTAAGAAGGGTCCTTTCTTGTTTTGATTGTTGGTAAACTACGTCCCAAACAAAACAACCAGTTAGAAAAGGAACCAACTCCATCCTATTCTCAGATAGTTTTGTGGTAAATGGATTAAAATTAATCAGAACTTGAGTTGTTCTTCAACCAAGATCTACCAAAAACACACAAAGAGAATATTTTGTAAATCTATCCATGATTGGCAGTCTAGATTTGGAGGAATTGGTTCCAATTCACCCCCTACCTCTTTGTATAAAATGTAAGAGTAGAGTAGAGGGGAGGGGATTGAAGATTGAACATTGTCCTTCTGTAATAGCTGAGGTCTATTATTCTCTTCATTAATACAAGTGATAAGCTGATATTTGAGATTAATTTTCTGGTGTAATTTTCCTTTTAGTTATGTAGTTTCTTAGGCAACGTGGCACTGGTTGGGAGGGCCTACCAACTCATCCCACCTTTCCCCTTCTCCTATCATTCTAACATATATTAGCAACAGTGATTTAGATTGCAATCTATTCCCTCTCATTCAAAGAGAAACATGTGTATTCCTTAGTTTGGTAATTGTTTCCATTGCTTATGTTTAATGTTTGTTTGCAGAGGACCATGGTTCATGAGAAAAACTCCTCTCTTGAATCCCATGAACGCTTGACTTTCAGAGCGGGTGAAAGATTGGGATTGGCACCCTTGGAGAATCCTTGATACAAATGCCCCATATCTCATAGATTTCCTTTCTTTCTTGCATTTACCTTGGTTATTTTGTAGAAGTGATATCGCTTACTGAAGGGCGGGGATATGCATTGAACTTCTTCATGGTTGCATGAACTCTTTGCTAATTCATTGTGAAAGATTGCAGCCCATAGTGAAGGGGCTTTGTGTTGACACCCCAATTAGCACCATATCTCCTAGATTTAAGATTGTTTCCATCATTTCTTTGTCATAATAGATTAGAGTAGGCTTTGGTCATGCATATACTTTGTCTGCATCTCACAAGCTTAGGAGCCCCCGGGTTTACGATTTGACATACAAAATTTATTACATATAAATTTCCCTACATGTTTGGAATTGTTTTTGGGGAGGTGTGAAGAAATTGGAGCATTTACAGTTTTTGTTTATGTGCATAATTTGGTTGCACCAGCATTTAAGAGTCAGAGGAGGAGAAATGGTAATACGCAAAGGCACCCTCAGTTCATAATCTCTAAAAAGTTTCTAGCTAGTCACATTCACTTTGGAGAGTTTCTCTGAGCCCTTTTTGTGTTGGATCAGTGTGCCCTCTTTTGGATTGATGCATGGAAATGGAAATCTCCTCATGTTGATAGACAACTTGGTGACAGTAGGGTCTCAGTAGTGTGATTGTTTCGAATACATGCTCTGATTTTGAATTTGTCTTATGTAGTGTGTTATATTTCATCCATTTTCTTAAAGTTATTATTTTTTTGGTTTGTAAGAATCCCATGTAATGATCCATGTGTGAGACAAAGATTAGTAGACCAGCAAGAAGAATGTAAAGATGCTCAATCATTTTTTAAGCAAAGGAGGGCATTCCCTTGCAAGGATCTTCTCAAATATGAGCCCACACTACAGAGTTGTTACCAGGGATGAGTCTGCAATTCAGGAAGCATTAGAGGAATCAGACATCCATGAACATATTCCAGAAGAGGAGGATCTAGAAGTTTCTTCTAGTAATCCTTATGAGAAGATAGAAGAGGCATGGACCAAATCAGATGGAGAACAGACACTAGAGCCAAAGATCGAAGAATCTTTGGCATGTTTGTCACCAGATCCTTTGTGCATTATGGAGTGTGAAGACTGGTTGTCCAAAGAGCCTCATGATCTGATAGCCAGAGAAATCCAAGGAGGCAAACATTATATCGAAGCTTGGTTCCAAAATGTCATCAGGCCATGATACCCTTCGATCCTTCAACACTTCTTGGCATCATCTCCACTAGAGCAGTTGGCCTCTCATGTCCAAGAAGCCATTGAGGTATATTTCTCATACCTAGATATGAGCATGCTTATAGATCTTCTATGTGCATGGCTCCACTAGAAGTACTCATACACTTGAAAAAGGTTTCCTTTTTCTCAAGTAGGGTGGGATAGTATATCGATAGATTTCAATAAATGTTGTATACATTTGTTGGTTCAGTTTAAAGTAAAGTGCATCAACATTTTTATTTTTTGAATAAGAAGGAAATATCAACAATTGTAGCTGTGTTTTTTTTAAAATTGTTCAACAGAGTTGAAAATGGATTTCTTCTCCAGGTCTTTCCTCTTAAAGTTTGAGCAAGGATACATAAGATAAGGTACCGATATATTTTGAACCTTCAGAAAAAGGGAGGACATGGTAGAGCCAACAGAGTTGATATGCATGAAATTTGTACAAAAATAAATCTTATGAATACTACATTGAAGGGTGTAAGAAGGGAATCAATCCACACTAAATCTCTGGCAGGAGGTACATATGTGGTCATATGAGAGGAATTTAAGGTGTCCTTGAAGATTTTACCGAGAATCTTATTTACAACAATCCACTTCTTTCAATCATTACACCCATGCCTCATCAAGAAGTTGGTCCATCATTCAATAATAGGGCAGTGAGGAAGTCACAAAAATCAGGGGACTTGAAGATTCAAATCTGGTGAGGTTTTGAATGATGCACCTATAATAATTGAGATGATGAGTAAATGGGTTCAGGAAGTTTGTGCAACATATTGGGAGCATGTAATTTGTTGATGGAGAACCCTTGTGTGCCTTGTAGACTTATATTTACTAGGATATATGTATATCACTCAATATCTAAAGGAAGCTCAAGTCACATATTCCTTGAAGCTAGTGGCAACTTCCACAACTAAGGCTTCCACTGTTATTCAATATCATTACAGAGGTCTAACTGAAAGAAGGAAATTTCAAAAAAATAAAGTGTTAGAAAAATAGGATCGCGGAGCAATAAAATAAAATCAAAAATAAAACACAGAAGATACAAAATACAATAGAGACACATATGTGTGTGGTTCACCCAGTGTGGGCTATGTCCACCAATGAAATTGTCAGATCCTTGCTTATTATTATCCAGCAAAATGAAGATATACAACCTACAATACACCCGCTATAACTTCCTCTTCTTTCTCTCACGGTCTCTGTTAAGAACCAAATATCAATATAGCATAGAAAAACCTTAGAAAAAGTACTCAATGCCTTGAAAAAGAGATAATTTCAGATAATAAGCCTCTTCGAGGTGGCAACCTCCTTTTACCCTACTTAAATGTTCAAGTACAAGATGATTCCAAATGAAAATGTCTCCTTGGTATATATAGGAGACTAGGAGGTACAATTACAACTAATGGAATAAAGCCAACATAAATAAAATAACATTACTAATGTAATATGCCCCAATTAAGGGGTAATAAGCCAATAT
>JASDQU010750935.1:3333-21929 GCA_032191745.1 Picea mariana
TTAATTTAACAATATAATTTATTAACCCCCTTTAATTCTTTACTTAATTAATTAATGAGTCAATTAATAATTAATTAATCCTTGACAATCATGAACAAGTAATTAATAATAATTAATTAGTTAATGTTATTTAAGAAATAATTATTGTTTAGCTAACTTTTAAGACAATTAGATTATTAAATTAATTATAATTAATAATCCTATACATCTATTTAAGCAGGGTCGTTACAAACAGGCCCAACTGCAACCTGAGGACCTTAAACTTGCAAACTTGAGCCAAACAACAAGAAGAAGCAACCGACGAATGAATGAACTAGCGAACAAGCAAAAACCACTGAACCAGTAAACAACACATATATCTCCAATGATTACCAAACTGCATTCCAAGCATAAAAGCAACCCGAAACATATGACGAGCATGTCAGTAGAAATAATCGAACATTCTTACTTGCAAAATGAAAACAATGAACAACAAAGAATGAATAGAAATGAAATTAAGGCATCGAAACTTACTTCGGAACAATGAACGACATAAGCGCAGGTCGAATTGTGGGTGCAACACCTGGACGCCGCAAATTAAAACAAAACATCTCCAACTGCTTATGCAGGACCCCAACCCTGCAAAGTTGAGGTAAACAAAAACAAGCAACAAGCACCAACAGGTCCAACTGTAGGCGCAGGTCCTCAACCTTGCAAAGTTGAACCAAACAACAACAAACAACAACCGACGAACCAACGAACAAGAAGCACCCACCGAACCAATAAACAATGTATGTATTTTCAAGGATGACCAAACTGCATTCCCAGCATAGAAGAAGTATGAAACATACAATGGCTATGCAACTGGCGGTGGACAACAATATTGTCCAAATTCACTACAACATTGTATGGAAAAATTCGAGGAAAAATATACTCTCAGAAGCCTATTTAGGTAAATATTTAAAGCCGTTAGGCTATTTAAGGGCCTCACGGTATGCAAACATTTAAGTTGTCAACTCTATTTAAGGACCTCCTTCTATGTAAACATTTAAACTGTCAGGCCTATTCAAGCACCTCAAAAAAAGTGTCAATGCTCTAAACCTTCAATATGTAAACATTTCAATACAAATAGAAATTCGATGCTCAAAACTTTCGATATGTAAACATTTGAGTAAAAATGTGATAAAAATTAAAAAAGAGCGTCTAAGCTCAAAACTTTGGATATCTAAACATTTACAACATTGAGAACAACAAAGCTCGCAATAAGACCTCCAATATATTCTCCAATAACACATTGACATATAAGATTTTTTTTATTATATAAAAAATAATGCTTTTACTTCTATAGTATAATAAATATAGATGATGCAAAAATTTATAGTCAAAAAACATATTAATATGAAGTCAACTAATTATCGATCACTATAGTCCCTATATGCCTTCCTCCGAGACTAATAAAATTAGTCACAAAAATATATAAAATTTAGCAAAACTTAATAGTGTAATAGATACGTAAAATTAAAATATACGACACTTAGTAACGGACCAAATTTAGACATTGGTTGATACTTTGCCAAATAGGGCTGGGATCTTATCTCACCATGACGTTAGTTGATACCTTTCCCAATAGGGGTGGGAACTTATCCCTCCATGAATAAATGGATGGATTTAAATCGTGCAGGTCGACGTGGGGAGAATCCGAATGAATGACTCATGTTGCGCCAAGTTCATTCATTGAATGTGGCGGAAGAAATAAAACTTTTGTCCAAGTGCAATGAATGAATGTCTTACTGGTCAGTGCTGGTTAAGTTATCATAGCAACGATATCAGAGGTGAGTAGTATTTAAGAAGTTCTTGTTATCCATCTACCCATCCATCATCACCGCACCTCATGACCTGGTTCTCAACGCCGGGAGTTCCTTCAATCACTTCGTCGCGTTACAATGTGTGGATGGATGGATTCGCTGAAGTGTTTGGGGGAACTCCGGGCGTCATTGAACAGCCTAAATACTGCTGCCTCATCTGCACTGGATGTACTGCTGAGGCATCAGCTGGTTTCCAACGCCGGGAGTTCCTTCAATCACTTCGTCGCATTACATTGTGTGAATAGATGGATTCGCTGAAGTGTTTGGGGGAACTCCGGGCGTCATTGAACTGCCAAACTGCTTCCATCTCTTCTACTGAGAACCGCGTCTGCAGCCAGTTACTATTACGATGATCATGCGTTGGTAATTTGTTGTTCGTCTTTGAACCCCACCTCATTCGAAATTACATATTCTTCTTTCGTTATTGTCAGGCTAAAATGATCGTTTTTAGTGTAATTCTATGTTCTCCCTCCTCCTCTCTAAATCTGTAGCGTAATCGACAATTCTGCAAGTTCTCTCCGAATTTACTGCATTTCATTGGGAGACGATTGAATGAATAATAACAGAATCATTAAGAAACGCCAGCTTAAAAAATAGCCGCGACGAAAACCTAGACGCTCATATTATATACACCCAAGACGCTCTTATGATATGCGCGTAATTCAATAAATTGGATTTTGATTAAAGGATAAAAAATTGGACTAAATGGTGTTTTGACTCTTTCAATGCTATATAAAATCGAAATATGAAAATGCGAAAAATGCAAATTTTCTCTTTCATGAAAACTATCTAAGGGGGAGAATAGAAGTTTCATTTTTTCACAAATTCAAGAAATGAACAACAATATCACAGTCCAAATGTAATTACCAGCAATCCCAAAATGATCTTAGATCCTAAAGACAATAAACATCATACCAATGTTTATAAAGGTAGTTGAAATATCAACCCTACGTGATTATGAGATGCAAATTTTTGTTGCTTCAATCATAAGGATAATGAAAGCAAAAGTGAATGACACAATCAAACATAAATGAAAATAAGGTTGTATGATATTGGTGATGGTCACTATTCATATGTCAAAGTTAATACTTGAAGCATACCCAAAACACTGAACAAAAATGGCTATGTAATGCAAATTCTTTTTGATTTTCAGATGAAAACTACAAATGGAAACAAGAGTACACTACATAACCAAACACAAGAAAACTACTCAAGTCACTATAGGCTAAGATAACTCATGCAAACCATGCAATAAAGGATGAACTCAATGTGAGACTTCTAGATTCATTTGACAAAGAAAAGGGAAGGAGATACACCTATCGAGGATTCTAAGGATCAGATAACTCATGAAAACCATGCAATAAAGGATGAACTCAATGTGAGACTTCTAGTTTCATTTGACAAAGAAAAAGGAAGGAGATACACCTATCCATGAATCTAAGGATCAATTAAGGTCAATACTTAGTGTATGTCACATACCCATATAATTTTATTTTTTTATATAGAACAACATTTTTTTTCCAACTAAGTAAAGTGTATTACTCAACTATTTTGACCACATAAATTTCATTAATAAAACTTCGCTTAACAAAAATATTTTTGAAATTTTACCTTTAATAGTTGTAAAAGTTCCATATGCAAATTTACTAAACTTGCTTGTCCTACGTTATAGACTTTATTGGATAACTTCTAGAATCCATGTTATAATTCATGTGGTAAGGCTATAATTCCAATATTACAATTCSCATGGTATGAAATATGTGTTGACAACCCTCATTTTTTATTCCAAAGGGGTTATTATTATTAGACCCTTGTTGCGACCTTGATTCCCTATAACCTAAGTTGGCAGATTAACCACTTAATTGAGAAGTACAATATAGTCATTGCAAGTTAATAGGTGGCTTGTCCCGACTGATAAAGCATGAAATTACGTGAAAGATTAAAATGATAGTTGGATGATAATCACATCGTAATTATGTTTTGTTTGGTCAGCGTTAATTATTCTTTGATAATTATTACATGAGTGGTTGGTAGTTTCTAATGCTATCTTGACGTACCCTGTGTTCTTAATTAAAAACCTGTCTGTAGCCTCCCATGGCAATCCTCCCGTGTGTTAGGTGTGTCCATATTGGAACGAGAGATGGCAAAGTAATGCCCTGACCACCCCATGCATATTTCCAACATTCATTGTAACATCCCGCTCTTGCGCACTGAGAGAACTTATTCTTTGAGGACACTTGCTCGCAAGTGATCCGGATTTTATGCTATTAAAACATTGATTTTGATTATGAGGCATTATGGGTTGGTGACCTGTTGTTTTACTGCATTGACATAGACAAGTGCTATTAATTCCGCTTTACTGAGTGTGCAGGATTTTGGACCTCGAGGATGCAAAGGCATCGATGGAACCCCTTGGACTCTGAATCAAGTTGGGGAGTGTACCATTAGGGTTTCATTGTTTTATTATGATATTAGTGCATCTGATTAGATGATATGATTATGGATATATTTCTGACATGATTCGTTGATGATGTAGGCTGACGATAGTTTGCCAACCAGACTCACATGTGGAGTAGAGGAGTCACGCACGACTACCAGAGATGTTGAGGGAGAGGTGTGGACAACAACCCTGCCACAGCCTACCATCACTCCCGTCGTGGCTCGAACTGTAGATTAATGTTTACCTAGTTCTAGAGGACTCACGATGTTGTGAGGGCAGACTGCGACAGTCACTCACGATGATTCTAAGCGGCGCACAATAAGGTGGGGGCCTTATTCCTTAGAAGCCCTTAGTCTCCCACAAGTTCACCTGGCAGAGTATTGACTCCAGGGGTTTTTTATGTCTACCAAGTCAGTCAAGAGGTGAGTGGCACCCTTGGAGCACGTGGTGCGTCCTAAAGGGCATGTCGCACAAGAAAGATGGAAAGAGGCGAGTGGCACCCTTGGAGCACATAGTGCATCCTAAAGGGCACGCCACGCAAGGGAAACAAATTAAGGTGAGTGGCACCCTTGGAGCACCTAGTGCGTCCTGAAGGGCACGTCGCCTTGTTGATGATAAATGAATGAACCTAGATGGCCTTAGGACGAATAACATGTTAAGAATTTTTAAAAACAAATTCCCTAATAAAATGTCGCCCAACATGAAAATTTAAGGTCTAAGTCTAAATTATGCTAGTGGTAAAATTTTATCTATCTCTTTAAAAAAAATTGAAAAATAAAATAAAAAGGCAACATTAATAATAATTATACTTCTCATTAAATATTGTAACAATAAGGGGGTAAGCAATTTAAATAATTCATAAAAATCTGTTAGGGTAAAATAAAAAAAAAGGGGGGCATAATTGTTTTATTTTTTTTTATGATAATTTAAAATTATTAACTAAAAAGGGAAAAAGGAAAAAGGGGGTTAATTTCTACACCTGCCAATTTGAGTCCTAAATGAAAAGGGGAAAGAGGGAAATCTAAAATATTTAGGAAACTACGAAAAGAGGGAAACATAAGAAGAAAAGGGAAACCCAAGGGAAAAAACAAAAAGTCAAACTTAGTAAGGTATCTACCATTAAGAACTTTATAATTTAAAACTGAACTAGCAAATTGATAATGGGGAAAGCCATTAAAACCTATAAGAGAATTTGGGGACACCTAGGAGCGAGTCTAGGAGTGACTCTAGGTGGGTGAGGGAAATAAGTGAAATTAATTAATTAAAGAAATCAATTTGTGGAGGAATGAAGGGGATGGGTGACACTTGTACACGGAGGAATTTTTAGGGTTTAATTTTTAAAAACTTAATTAAACGAGATTTTAGGAAAGTAAGGGACTTCGAAACTCTATATAATGAAGGGAGGAGAAGGATGAAGGATCTCTTTTGTTCTGCATAACGTTACGCTACAGAAATATCTACTTGACTGACTTAGCTTGTGGGAGTTGGAATACCCAGCTCGGTGAGGAGTGGTAGCTCGGCCTTGCGAGGTGAGCTAGGAGCTAGATGAATCTCTGGATAGTATGTGTGGCCCCTTTGTGGCTCAGGGGGCTAAGGGGGAAGAAGAGTACCCCTAGCATTGGCTGGGAGGTACCAGTGAAGTTTTGCCGGTCAGCAAGCGGGAGTTGGATGGAGCACGTGGGACGTCCACTTAGAGTGTGCGATCATGCAACGGTATGTTCTCTTCATTTTTGTATGGTAGATTGTTGTAGGATTTATGCTTGGATCTACATGTTTATTTGGGTAAGTGAACTGATTGTCTAGATTGATGACTGAAATTTTTCTTAGCCTAGCTCGATGATTGATTGACTCCCATGGCCTTTGTTTCCTCTCATGTCTTGACCACCTTGTGGTGTTATGATTGTGACCCTTGTGGTTGTTTTGCCTTCGTCCCTAGCTCACCAGTCCTCGCCTGAGCAGTCGGCTAGAAGCCTGATCTATGGTCGTCGCCTCGACATTAATAGACCTATGGATATCAACTCTTTGCTTTTTTGTGTGAAGATGATGAGAAAAGGACGCACCTATTAGTCATCTACCCTTGATGTTGGTCCTTGGCTGAAGGTTTTCCTTGCTCCCGGATGCTTTTTTTTTAACCCTACAAATGTGATTGTTGGCGAAGTTTTTCCTTAAACTCGGCATGCCTATAGCTCATCGTTATCTTGTTTTACCCCATTTTTATATGTTGATGGATCATTTGACCCTACATTTTTATTCTTGGTTAAGTTATAATATGTGTTGTTTATTGATATTCTGGCAATGGAAAAATGATTTGAGTTCCTGTCTGCATTTTTATATTTGGTATTCTAGCAATGGAAAAAAAATGAATTGATTTCATGTCTGCATTTGTGTATTGGTATCATGGAATGGAAAAACGTTTTTATTTGTTGATCCCTGTCTGCATTTTTGCTTGGGTACCCCATGCAAATGAAAAATGATTTCTTTATCCCTGGAAAATGAAAACATGTATCAGTGTCTGTGTTTCTTGTTGTTACCACGAAATTAATACTCAGATTTTATTCCCACGAATGGACTGTCACGTATTTTTAATTCCATACTATTGCCACGGTTATACCCCCATGAATTTCTACTTAGAATTTAGTCCCTCGATTTGACTGTCATGGAATTTTATCTATGCACTGTTCCCACGACTGTATCACTACGTTTTTCTTTACACAGTTTTTTTTTATTTACCAGACTTGACCGCCCACGATTTAGCTCCAGACTATTTGCCTGAGTGGCTGCTAACATGCCCATGACTTTCTTAAAAAAAAAACATATGCTGAGTGGCTGCTAACATGCCCACGACTAGCTTAAAAAAAATGTATGTTGAGTGGTTGCTGAATTCGCCCACGTTTTTAGCTTTTCAATTCATGAATTTACTAGCTGGAATGACCATGGTTTTGGGTAACTAAAAATTGGCTGCATGCATGCTGAATTCACCCTTTTTTTTGCCATTCAATTCATAACTGACTTGCAGTAATGAACAATTTTCCGCCTTTAAACTGTGACTGTGTTTTCCCTTGAGTGATGGACTGCGTTAATGTTGATTGGATATGTTTGTCTTTAATTGTTGAGTTGTTGTCGACTGGGCATGATTGGCCACCATTGGTGCACTGCATTTTTTATGATTTTGCTACAATGAGTTAAGTGGTCAACAAATTCATTCTTATTGTCTAAATGCCTCAGCAAATTAAATGGTTAACAGCTAGGTAAGTTGCCTTGTTATTGATAGATTTGTTGTTATGTAATTGTCATATTAAATGCCGGAACAATTGCTACAACAAGGTTAATGGTTGGCATTTTCCTTTTGCTGTTGTTGATTGCCATGTTAATTGCAATGCTAAATGCTATAATATTTGCCTTATTAATTGCCAGAACAATTGCTACAACATTATCAATGGTCAGCAGATTCATTCTTAATGATTAAGTGCCACCGTGAGTTAAATGGTTAACAGTTAGGTGAATCTCCTTGTTATTGTGCTATCATGGTTATGTTAACAATCATGTAAATTGCTAAATTAATTGTTATGCTAATCCTTATGTCAATTGCCTAGTTAACTGCTATATTAATTGTTATGTAACTGCTATGTTAATTTCCTTGTTGAATTGCTCCAACAGTGTTAATAGTTAGTAGTTCCTTCTCAGTGTTAATGGATGGCTAGTATTGTTAGTCCAGACAATATAGTTAGACTACATGTTGAGGTTTAAATTGTTCATAAGGGATATAATGGTAGCATTCTACTTTAAGTTGTTAATGTTGTTATTTAAGTTAATGGCTAGTCGGATGGGGATGTGAATTAATATAGAATAGCCCTTTTAGGTTGTAATAATGATTAAATTAATATGTTGAGTAAAGACTAGATTGCAAATTTTAGACTTTCTAAATTGATTATAATTGAGGTTAGATTGTATTTATGATTAGTTCTAGTGTTGATTACTCAGGCTTTCTAAATTGATTGTTTTAATGTTAATTTAGCGGGTGCATTAATGATTAGTTGTAACTTGACGTGCCCCGTTAGAATGGAACACATGTTAATTTTGATTGTAATCATAAACCGGTTAGACTGGGTGATTGGTGGGAGTTGGGATGATGTCATGTGGGCTGGCGCCACCCCTTGTCTTCGTCCTCTTGTGTCTCGTCAACCTTTGTGTGGGGTAGGTATAGTATCCCATTCAGTATTCAGTTCCTAGCTCATTAGAGTTTTCTTGATTCTTGGTCCCTTTTGTTTTGCGCCAAGGTTATTGACGCATCTATCACCCAGGGAATGACATGATTCCTGATGAGGGGATCATGGCATGCCCTGGGGGATAGAGGCAAATGAGATCTTGAATGGAGTAGGTTCTTTTGTATGAGTGCTGACGAGCATGCAAGTTGCTCTTGGCATAAGGCCCGAATGCCTTCAGGCATTAGGTCCGCGTGCCTTGAGGTTCTAGTATTTGTTTGTCTAGGCCGTGATGTCGGGATGGGGGTGTTGTCCCTTAGCTTGTAGGCGTGGTCATGTTTTCATTGGGTGATTGGTTTTTACTCTTGGTTTTTTATGCCTATTTGCCTAGTTTCCCTTGTGTGTGTGCGCGGTGTCGCAGTTGCCTGTTTCTTGGGTTGCATGCTTCTATTCATTGTCTAGGGTGTGGTCAAACTTTTGTTATCGTTGCCTTCGTGCCCTTAATTCTTCAAAACAAAAAACAAAAAATTGGCTTTGCCTGTGGCCGCATCAATGTGGTTGTTACATATGGTATTAGAGCAGGTTCAACCCCACGAATGTGGATCGCCAGGCTTTCCACTGTAGTAAACTTGTGAGTATTAACCCTTGCATTAAGTAAAAAACTTAACATGTCCTCATGGAGATCATAGTTAGAGGGTGCCCCTAAGGGTCCACAATGCGTAATAGCTAGTATCGTTAGCATCCTTTGAGATCTCGAGAGAGATGATTTCTAGCGTCCATGAGTGTCACGGACGATGGTATCGTCGAATCATAGTTGTAGAGCAAGGTGTGTGCTTCACACTTCGCGTTTACAACCTCGAGCATGAAGGTCCACATGGTGGTCTTTTGACTGAAGGGTAGCGATCTTTTATGGTGGAAGATGCTCCTACCCCTTTTGAACATGGTCGTCGACGATGTGTCATGGGAACTATTCGAGGGACAGTTCCAGGAAAGGTATGTTTCTAAGGAATTCGTTGAGCTTCATCTCAACGATTTTGATGCCTTGCGATGAGGTAGTCGCACGGTGCCCAAGTACGAGGCCCGTTTTGGAGCTACTTCGATATGATCCACAACAAGTTACCCAGAAACTTAAGGTCAAGAAGTTCGAGTTTGGCCTTATTGTTAGAATTCATCTTCTACTTCGGGTACCAGGAGTACTAGACCAAAGAAGGGGTGTTGGATGTGAGGGGAGCCACACTACCAGAGTGACTACCCAGTGGAGAGGACTAGAGTTTCTGGATCAGATGGATCCACTACCATGGGAGATATGGGCAAGGTCCAACGGATTTATGCAGCGGTGAATAACTGCCAGGTAGAGAACCAATCGACTATGCTCGAGACGTCGGGTACCGTCGCTGACCAAACCCTTAGTATTTTGATAGATCTAGGTGCTACCGAGAGTTTCATTTCGGGTGCAACACTAAAAAGGATTAAGGTAAAGGCAGTTGAACAGGATGATTTTAGCTTCGTAGAGATGGCCTCGGGAACCAAACAAAAGGTTGGAGGAAAGGTTACAGGCTATATCCTTAACCTGGGAAAGTTTGTCACCAAGGCCAACCTGTACGTCACAATCTTAGGATCTTATGACGTTGTGATCGGTATGGTCTGGTTGGAATCGCATGAGGTGATACTCAACTACAAGACGAAACGATTGAGCTTGGTCAATGATGAGGGATAGAAACATATGATTGTAGGATGAAACTAAGGATTTTCCCTGAGGTCATCTCTTCCTTGCAGCTATGGAAGAGCATGCGCAAGGGGTGAAATCTTTATGCGATACTTGTGTTAAATGAGAGGGGAGTAGCAGAAGGTATAGAACACCTTCTAGTGGTGAGAGAGTTTGCGGACGTATTTCCGGAGGAGTTACCTAGGATTCCACCGGAGAGAGAATTGGATTTTACTATAGACCTAAAACCAGGAACTAAACCGATAGCTAGAATGCCTTATCAGATGTCGACCCTGGAGTTATAGGAGTTGAGAATGCAACTGAAATAATTGCTAGACCTAGGACTGATATGTCCAAGTGTGTCACCGTGGGGTGCGCCTGTTATTTTCATACAAAATAAGGATGGGTCGTGGAGGCTCTGCATTGACTACCGTCGGTTGAACAAGGCAACGATCAAGAATCAATATCCGTTGCCAAGGATTGATGATCTATTCGATCAAATGAAGGGCGCAATTGTGTTCTCAAAAATTGACTTGCGATCAGGATACCACCAATTATGGATTAAAAAAGATGGCATCCCTAAGACCACCTTTAAGATGAGGTTTGGACATTACGATTTTATTGTTTTACCATTTGCACTGACAAATGCCCCATGGGGTATTTATGCGTTCGATGAACGGGGTGTTCCATGAGTACTTGGACAAGTTCATCCAAGTATTCATTGATGATGTTTTGATTTACTCTCGGATGATGGAGGAGCATGAAGAGCACTTGCGCTTGGTACTACAGTGTCTGCGAGAGCACAAATTGTATGGGAAGTTGTCCAAATGCTCATTTTATCAATCGAAGATTCACTACTTAGGGCATGTCATCTCTGACGAAGGCATCGCCATGGATATAGCAAAGGTTGAGGCTATTATGGAATGGCCTACACCGAGGAATTTCCCAGAAGTTCATAGCTTCAAGGGTTTAGTAGGATACTATCGACGGTTCGTTGAGGGATTTTCGAAGATAGCAAATCCGATCACGAAATTCCAGAAGAAAAACAAGAAGTTTGTTTGGACTGAGAAATGAGCAGAAGAAATTCAGAGGCTCAAGGAGTTGTTGACAACAACACCGATACTAAAGGTCCCTGACATTGACGCAAACTTCCTGGTATGCACTGACGCATCCAAGGAAGGCTTAGGCAGAGTCTTGATGCAAAACATATGAGTGATCACTTACATCTCGAGGAAACTAAGAAGGCATGAGGAGAACTGCGTAACGCATGATTTGGAGTTGTCAGCCATCGTATATGCCTTGAAGGTTTGGAGACACTACCTTGTTGGATGAAAATTTGAACTAAAGACTGACCATTGTGGACTACAACACATATTTATGCAAAGCGAACTGAACACGCGACAATGGCGTTGGTCGAAATTTCTTAGCGAGTACGAGTTTGAGATTACTTACATAAAAGGAACAGTGAACCGAGTGGCAGATGCATTTAGTCGAAGACCACGCATCTTTTCAGTGCTACCTCTTCAGACAAATCTACATGAAAAGATTCAAACTTTACAGCGTGACGATGACTGGTACAAAGAGTTCAAGGGTTTTATCAAACAAAACACAATGATGGTACCTAGATTTGAAGGATTTTTGCTTGATAGCGATGGTTTATTGAAGTTTAAAAATCATATTTATGTACCACCGAACGACGAGTTGAGGATGTTGATCCTAAGAAAGTCTCATAGAGTAGTTTACATGGCTCACCCGAGAGTCACGAAGATGAGGGAAAACCTTAAACCCTTATTCTTCTGGAAGGGAATGAAGGCAGACATAGTCAACTATGTGGCCAGATGTCTAGAATTTCAGCAAGTAAAGGTTGAACATAGACACCCAGCAGGATTAATACAGCCACACACTATTCCAGAATCGAAATGGGAGGTTCTTTCAATAGATTTTTGGATTTCCATTGACGACAAGGAGACACGATTCGATTTTCATAGTAGTAGACACTTTGACAAAGAGTGCTCACTTTATTCCTGTGCATATGACGTATCAGGCACCTGACATAGCTAGAGTTTTCATTGGTGATATTGTGAAGCTGCATGGCGTGCCTAAGAGAATTATATCCAATCGAGGATCGGTGTTTACTGGATGATTTTGGATGAGTTTCCAAGGGGCCTTGGGAACCCAACTTAACTTCAGCACTGTGTATCACCCAAAGACTGACGGGAAGATCAAATGAATGAACCAGACCTTGGAGGACATGTTGTGCATGTACGTGATGGACCAACAAAAGCGTTGGGAGGAATTTTCACCACTGGTGGAATTGGCTTATCACAATAGTTACCAAAGCACCATTAAGATGGCGCCTTTTGAGTTCCTTTACGGGTGACTGTGTCAGATGCCTTTGAGTTGGGATCGACTTGAGGATAGGGTCCTGGTGGGACCGAAAGCAATATAAGAAATGGTAGTTTAAATTAAAGATTAAGATAAAGGATCTAGGAAGCACAGGATCGGTGGAAGAGTTATGTCGATGCGCATAGTTTCAACCATATTTATGATGTGGTGATCAAGTATTCTTGTGGTTGAAACCGCATAAGAGTTTGATCCAGTTGGAAAAAGGGGCTAAACTATCTCCTAGGTTCATGGTAACCTATGAGATTGTGGAAAGGAGAGGTCCATGGCCTATTGACTAGCCTTGCATGATTCCTTGAGGTGTATGCACGATGTATTTCACGTCTCTTTTTGAGACATTTTTTTTAGTGATCCTACACATGTTTTGACTTGAGCACCTGGTGGGTGTCAGAAGAGGGGGCGCTCACGGATGAGCCGGTATTCATATTGGATCACCGCATTCGACACCTATGGTGTCGAACGGTAGAGAAAGTCAAGGTCCAGTGGTACAGCTATAGTCCACACTCGGTGACCTGGGAGGACACATATGATATGCGCCAGCAATTTCTATTTTTGTTTGATATATAGCCTTATGATAGTGTGATACACTTTATTTCAGCATTTATACTGTAAAACTTTGGGACAAAGTTTAGACCAAGAGGGGGTGTATGTAACATTGGACACTTGCTCACAAGTGATCTAGATTTTATGCTATTAAAACATTGATTTTGATTATGAGGCGTTATGGGTTGGTGACCTGTTGTTTTACTGCATTGACATAGAAAAGTGTTATTAATTCGGTTTTACTGAGTGTGCAGGATTTTGGACCACGAGGATGCAGAGGCATTGATGGAACCCCTTGGAATATGGATCAAGTCGGGGAGTGTACCATTGGGGTTTCATTGTTTTATTGTGATATTAGTGCATCTGATTAGATGATATGATTATGGATATATTTCTAACATGATTCGTTGATGATGCAGGCTGACAATAGCTTGTCGACCAGACTCACATGTTGAGTAGAGGGGTCATGCATGACTACCAGAAATGTTGAGGAAGAAGTGTGGATAGCAGCCCTACCACAGCCTACTAGCACTCCCAGCATGGCTCGTGTTAGCACTTGGTAAATTTCCTAGAGGTTGAAAAGAAGAAATCTACAAAGCTAAATTTATCCAACTGCTTTTAAATCTGGGATCTATCCCTTCCAGCTTCAGAGAGGGATCTCTCTATATGATTTAGCTTTGTTTTTAATTCAGATATTAGGATAGGTAAAAGAAACTGCGGGTTTTGTTGTCAAAGTGTCTTTGAAATGGTTGAGATAGTCTACACCTCCATTGGTCTATGGGGTCTATATTTAATTAGGAATGAAATACAACCATAAACGATAAAGAAGACTTCCATAGGGTGAGATAATATACTCACTGGATCTTTTAGTAGCTTAAATGATGGACAGAAGAAAATATGAGAAAATACATTCAACCAAGAAGCAGTTAAGAATTCCTTAATTGAAAATATTAGAAGATAAACATTAAAATCTTTAGAATCGGAAATAGGGTATCCAAGATAAATCCTGCAACATATGTTACTCTTAAAGATTAGTTTCAGAAAACAATATGATCACAAAGAAAGAATAACATTCGACTTAGAGAAAAACATCACCAATGAATACACGCAAGAATCCTGCAAAAGTGCCTCATTTTCATTAATGGCAGATCTCTTCAAAAATGTTACAGTTTGTTAGCGTCAGGGTGTGAAGATCAACAACCCTCAATACTTCTAAAGGTGAAGTATTTATAATTACAATTACAAACATCCCTGTCATAACTGATCAGGACGTGCTCATTCTATTTTTAGTCTAACTAATTTAACTAATAAAAACTGCTTGATGACTTGGTATAACTGCATGCGGAATTTCTGGGGTAGGCTGTTGGCGAGGTTCCTGCGCAACCTCTTCTAACTGGACAGGTGACTGGACCTGGACATCTCATCTGCTAATCGAGCAGATCACAGAGTTCCTCCCATCTGAGATGACTAGGCATAGTGACTTTGAGCAGTCTTCGATACACTTCATCCATTTCCGTATATTTAGCAAATGTAGGCTTAGTGAGGAATATGTATCGAATCTCGTGTTGGATACTGATATCCAACTGAAGGGCATCCAGGAATGCTTTGCCAGTGATACTTCCCTGTATGCTAGCGAACTTCTAACTGTCTTTAGACACTTCAGATAGTCTCTTTTTGTAATCTGGGAGTGTCATCAGTTTATCATTAATAACCTTCAGACCGGGGAGACCTTTTTTCTGGAGAACCTCTATCTTGCTGAAGAACCTTTGTACTCCTTGATCCATGACTTGAACCTTTTCTTCTAGCTGAAGCATTAGACTTCTCTTGGTCATAACCCTTTTTACCTCAAGTATGGTCTCTGTTATGTCCTCGATCTTTAGTTCTTCTAGTTCTTCTCTGGTCTTGGAATTTAGGAACCTGATGATCTCATTTGCTTGTGTTGGCATGTCTCCCAATTCCACTCTAATCTTCTCAATGGCCTGTTTGCTCCTCTGAACCATCTCGTTCTGCTCAAACATAATTTGGATCAATGTCCATATCTCATTTATGGACTTTATGATGTCTGTCCATACATTCTCTTTGACCTCAGCCAGAGTCTTCCCTGCCACTGTTTGCCTTTGGAGCTGCTGTAGCTCCTTCTTGAGTTGTTCAGTTACCTGCTTTTCTTTGGATAGGCTTGTCTGGAAAGAGGTTTTGAGCTCTTGGAGGTTCTCCACTTCCTTCTTAAGTCTATTGATTTCTGTCTCTTGCAGGTTCATCTTCTCCATGGATTTGGCAAGATCAACTGTCCCTTCTTGTGATGTCACTGGTGTTGCAGATGGGATTGATGTCACTGCTGCTGTGCTTACTCCTGAGATAGGAATTGCACTCAATGAAATGACTTCCATTGGCTTCATCTGCTCCTTCTCTTTTGGTAATCTCTCCATCTCAACCTCCATCTCTTTGAGCTGAACATTCTGCTCCATGAGCAGCTTAAGCATTTTGTCCTTCTCGCCTTCCTTCTCTTCTATCTCCTTAGCCTGTGAGTCCTCTGTGGGCAGGAGTTTCAACTGTTTCCTCAAGGAAGCGATGTCTGCATTCTTTTTCTTTATCATCTCCTCTACAGCTTTGACATTCGAAGGATCGTAGCCGATCTTGAGGACTAGCTCCTCCAAAGTTTTGATTCTCTTGTCCTTCACGAAAGATGATATCTTCTCCAGCTTGAGCTGCGTTTGAGCATTGTTCAATGATACCTGAAATTTTGCTGCAGAAGCTGAAGCATGTGCCAATGTGTGGAAAACCATCTCCCCTGTTTGTTTGTGTAGATCCATCTGATCTGCTGGGTGCACGTCTTTCGCTTGGAATTCGAAAGTGGCCCTCTTGTAGTCTGAAATCACCTTGGGATCTGATACTTGTGCTTGGAGGTAGGCCATGTGCATCCTACCCTTTTCTGTGTCAAATACCGACAACAGTCTGTGCTGTGCAGTTGATGACTGCTTTTGAAACTGGGCGTAAGTACTGCTAGAGAGGGTCTGGTTCCTCTTCTTGATCAGCTCATACTTTTCGAAAATGCCCAACTTGGGCCCAGTCTTGCCTGGCTGAGAGTCCAGGGGAGAATCTGTGGATTTCTTCGGTACTGCTGGGGTGATTTATTTATGCTGGCTCGAACTGAAAGAAGGAATGATAGGTTTGACCCCTATGGTAGGTACTGTGGTAGGCAGGGCTTCTTGTTCTATAATCGGACCAGGCACTGAAACTGTCTTGGGCCTCTTCGTGTGCAACTGGAACTCTTCTGATGATACCTCTGTTACAGGCGGAGATGACTCTTGTCGAGGCCTTTTTTCCTTAGGGACCTGAGTTGTGGTAGTGGGTGGCACACTCGTTGGGGGAACCTGTTGTTCCACTTCAACTTACTGTTCCATTTCGACCAAGGTGTCAGGCACCCACACTATCTGATTTGCAAACTTTTTGATCTCGGGCTTGGACTCATGCACATACGGGATGTTCTTATTTCTCACCCGCATTTCTAAAATGATCCCGCATGGATCATAGTGCCATGGGAAACTGAGGAAAAACTTCATCTCTCTCAGCATCCAATCCGCTTCTTCTCCAGCACCCCGACTATTGCAGATGAAAGAGCTTATCTGCCCCTTGATGCGCAGCTGCTGCTTTTTCTTCAATGAGACGAAATGAATGTCGTCTAAATTCATGATCTGTCTAATATACTCTAATGCAAAAATTCTTACCGGCACGTACTTTGGTAGCTTGTAGGGTGCCAATTCGCACCCGAAAACTCTGATCTCAGTGTGGTTTTGATACAGGTACCAGTCTCCTGTCTTTGCATTGTCCGAGAGATGCAGAATTCTCTGGACTTCGTCGTTTATTCGTGGCTCGGGCCTGCCACTCAACAGGCTTACCACCGGGTGATAGAAAATATCTATGAAAGATTTGAAGCTATACTCTGTGGAGTTATGATTCAACAAAGAATTCCATGCTATGACTGGTTGAGGCCTTCCATCTGCGTCCATCTTCTGCATGGAGAAACTGAACTTATCAGCTTGAAAGTAAGCGAACATGTACGCCAGTATGGAAGAATATATGAACATGCCCTCTGTGCCAAAATTCATGAACTGTTCGTGAATATTGTCGGCCAAGAAGGTATTGTAATTGAACTGCGTTGTGGGATTTTCATCATTTGATAAAATGGATAGAAAACCCAGGATGGGATCATCTACCCATTGGTTGGAATAGTAACCTAGCAGGGCACAAAGGGAGGAAATGACTTGGTTTCCCTTGGTGGATAACATGGATGACGGGTAAGGGGGATTTGTGGAAGGGAATTGAGCAGAAGTGGGGAGGAAAAGCTCAAATATCTGAGCTCTCTGGGGAAAGGTCATTTTTTGATACAACTCTGTGAGGATTTCAAGGTTGAAAGGCGACGCAGATTCAACATGGGGAATTTGCATCATTTGGTGGATGTCTTGGGGCGTAATGAGGAACAGGGTGTCTCCGGATGAGGATATGATGACTCTCTATTTGGGAATATAGTGAGCTTGGCATTTAAGCGCAAACTCGGGAAAATGGTGAATCTGGGGAAAAAGGTACAGGGGAAAATTGGACTCCCAGAGTCCAATTTCATCGCTCTGGTCCAGGAACACCTCTCGGAGCCATGAATGGAGGTCTGAAAAATCGAAGTCGCAAATGGTATCTGCGATCAATCGATCTTTATCGACCAATGGTATTTTGTCCAGGTCGACAGGAGGCGGGAGAAAAGGATTCTCCTCTCCTTCTGTTTGTCTTTGCTTTGACACCATCTCTGCAACAGTACCTGCAATAAAAACTATGTTAGTGGGGCTGAATGGCTGTGGATGAAGGCGACGGGAAAGCAATGGAGGAATAAGAGGTAGATTTTCTGGTGCAATAGAGGAATAGTGAATGAAGAGGGAAAACGGTAGTTTTATTTAAAACTTGGGTCGGTTGGACGCGGGAAAACGGTCAGCATGACAACGGGTATGTTATCCAGTAATTAATGGACAACGGACCACTTGGGGGTGAGATGGCAGGTGACGGTGGCCAAAACATACAGACGGGTGATGTGGCAGCTAGGGATTAGAGGTGATTGGAGGTGAAAGTCGCGATAAGGGGTTGGTCATGAGTGAAAGGGCTAGGGGTCTGACAGCAGGGACTGACAACAGTTATGGGATGGGACCCTAACTCGGGAACAAGTGGGAAAAGTGGCATCAGTGGGGGATAACATCCTTGAGTGATGGAGGCTGTCAGATGGCATATGGTGAAAAGACCTCGGGACCAATAGAATTGTGCCACCTGTGACAAGGGGCCCGTCGGAGGGAATATCCATTCTGGACCCCCCCCCTTTTGGTTAAAAGCAGAACATCAAGGGGGGTCCAAAATCCATTGTAAACCGTTGATCTGCGCACCCATTTCTTGGCCACAGATCTTAGTGCGTCCTTTATTACTCA
>JASDQU010750935.1:25659-38029 GCA_032191745.1 Picea mariana
CCCCCCCCCCCCCTCCATTAAAGGCAAAACGGACGGGGGGGTCCGGAATCAAATATGGGCCTTTGATTTCAGCGCTCATTTCTGGGCCGTCCAGATGTGCGCAATTATTATTATCAATTCCGAACCCCCCCTCTTTGGTTAAAAGCAGAACAGTCGGGGGGGTCCAGAAACCTATGTGAACCGTAGATCTGAGCGTCGTGATTGAGACCGTTGATACATGCAATAAACATAATTCAAGAGCGGAGAACACATGCACTGGGGGAAAAACTTAGGATATAAAGCATTTTATGGGTTTTTCTTCAATCTTTCAAAGAGACATCACCATGAGGCTTTGACCAACTATCTTTTAAGCACTTGGAATATGGTGTAATCTTGAACTCATGCTGGTTTTATTGGGGTGAAACATATGAAGCAACTAACCTACATGCTAACCTACCTTCCTAGGACAATTAACCCAGATTAAATTGTTGGGATAAGAAATTACTCTACCTAAGGGCTATCTGACAAGGATTAGACAGTCTGGTCAGATTTATTCACTAATCTAGTCCTAAGGGCTATCTGACCAGGATTAGACAGTCTGGTCAGATTTATTCACTAATCTAGTCCTAAGGGCTATCTGACTAGGATTAGACAGTCTAGTCAGATGTATTCACTACCCTATCAACATTAAATTTAAAAAGAACTTGGCCATGCTTGAAAGGTATGGCCAAGTTACTATTATTGCATGGGGCTCTCATTTCAATTCTTTTATGCCCTCTTTTCTTTTTCTTTCCTCTTTTTTTCTTTTCTTTTATTTTCTTTTTTCTTTTTCTTTTTTCTTTTTCTTTTTTCTTTTTCAAATTATTTGTAAAATGAAAAATCATTTATCAACAAAAACACTAGATACAGATAATATCCCAGTCACTAGTTGATTCCCATAATTTATGGGGTGATAACAGCGGCTCCACCTAGGGATGGTACTTCCCTGTGACATGCCAAGAATCCTGATTCCTGTCGTTCTGAAAATTTTCTGCCTAGCAGCCTTCATTGGTTTTATTCTCAGCAAAAATGTGAAAAATAGTGATCAGCAGCTCAGGGCCTTCTCTTCGACTTCAACCAACTAACTAATGTTCTTCACTCAGAAAATGGAAGTGAAAACTGAAAATTCAAAATGGTATTTACAATGGAGAGTGGCAATCTGAATCTTCTACTGAGGTGGGACATAATGTTTCAGCATTCTTCCATTCATAGGTGCTCCTGGCAGATCTGACCCATCAACGTTATTTAACAAGAAAACATTGTCTCCCCTGAAAGCTTGGATCATGTACGGACCAGTCCATAGATTATCAAATTTTCCATGCTTTCCCTTGTCTTCATTTCTGGCGTCCCATTTCAGCACCAAATCTCCTAACTCGAAATTATCTTCCTTGGTTCGTTTGTCAAATATTTTCTTGATGCTTCCTTGGACTACCTCAGTCCTGTTGAAAACTTCTTCTCTGGTCTGCTGTAAATGGATCATCTAGTTGATCCTTCTTTGTGAGTTGTTTGTCTTAGCTTGTACCTCTTGAAGCAGCTTCATGACAGGGACTCCTAAAGAAGTGAGGAAAATTGCCTCTGTACCATAGACCAGCTGGTATGGTGACATACCAATTGACCTTTTGGTGGTCAACCTGTCTACCCATAAAGAAAAGACCAACTTATTGTGCCATGATTTCTTGTTTTCCTGCAATGTCTTCTTGATGATATTTACCAAAGTTTTGTTTGAAGATTCCGCTAACCCATTACCCTGAGGGAAGTAGGCTATGGAATGCCCCAAACCAATGTGATACTGGTTGCAGAAGTCTATGAGCTTCTTCGACCGAAATGCAGCTGCATTGTCAGTTATAATATTCCTAGGGCAACCAAAACAAGACAAAATATTATTTTCAAGAAATTTGATAATAACAGAGTCAGTGGCTTGCCTTCTTGGCACTGCCTCGATCCATTTAGTAAAATAATTGGTGGCAGTAAGAATCCATCCGTGTTGGCCTGAAGAAGGGGGATGTATTTCTCCAATGAAATCAAGTCCCCATTGCTGGAAAGGGGCCTCAACTGAGATTGGTTTCATAGGTAGAGGAAGGAGCTTCCTTTTGCCTTCAAACAGTTGACATTGGTGACATGCTGTTACCTTTTGATGCACATCGGCGAACAGGGTGGGCCAATAGAATCCAGCTCTGAGTATTTTGTTGGTTGTGACCTTCCAGTTCAAATGGCCACCACATTCTTCTGCATGAAACTCCTACAACACTTTATCAGATTCATCCTTTAATAAAAAATTTAACAAAATGCCTGCAGGATCTTTCCAATACAAATTGCCTTCTAGAATACAGAACTTCAAAGCTTTCAACTTCAAAAATCTATCTTTAGTTTTAGTCAAACCAGGGGGAGCTTGTAAATTTTGCAAAACGAAAATAAGGTCTGTGTACCATGGAGAGTTTAGAAATACCTCTCTCACGTTTGGAGTCGCCATCTTGCCCTGTTCATCTGCCACATCTAGAAAATTTATGTCAAGAGCATGAAAGTTTGATTCAGCCATTAATTTAGCAAGGCCCTGACCTTTAATTAGTTTCATGGGCTTAATCTCTAAATCGTATTCTAAAATGGCAGCAATCCATTTGCCCCTTCTTCCATCAAGGCTGTTCTGTGTCAAAATATCTTTTACTACAGCGTTCGGAACATATGCTATGTTGTGTGAATGAAGAATGTAGACTCTAAAGTCTTTTAAGGATTTTACCAAAGCAAAAGCTTGCTTCTCCATGATCTTGTAATTCATAGCAGCATCTCTTAATGCTTTGCTAAAGAAAGCTATGGGCTGTTCATACCCTTCACTGTTCTTTTGCAGTAACACCGTTGCTATAGTATGTTCGGACGCGAAAGAAAAAAGATAGAAATCTTTAGTAAAATCGGGACTGATCAAAACTGGGGCTTCTGTGAGGGCCTGTTTGACTTGTTCGAAGGACTGTCTGGACTCTGAGTCCCACTTTATTTTTGCATCTTTTTTAAGCATGTTTGTTATGTTTCTGAGGAGCTCCGCCAGATTTGGAATGAATCTTCGTAAAAAATTAATTTTCCCGATAAAAGACTGTAGTTCTTTGAGGTTTCTTGGGTGTTCCAATTTTAGTATGGCCTCGAATCTGCTGGGATCTATTCTGATACCTTCCTTTGAGATGATATGTCCCAGTATTTTGCCTTCTTCTAACCCAAAAAGACACTTCTTAGGATTTAAAGAAATCCCAAACCTTCTACACTTCTCAAAAACTCGTCTAAGGTGCCGTAGGTGTTCATCATCAGATTGAGAAAACACAGTCACATCATATAAATAAATGACAATAAACTTACCTGATTCTTCCACGAAGGCGATATCCATTGCCCTCTGGAACATGGCTCCTGCATTCATCAGACCAAAAGGCATCTTCACATACATTAAAGTGCCCCATGGTGTGGTGAAAGCGGTTTTTTCTTGGTCGTCCAGGTGAACTAAGACCTGGTTGTAGCCCGAGAAACCATCCAACAGAGATATCCGACTGGAACCGACAACTCTTTGGAGGATGTCATCCATTTTCAGCAAGGGGTAATTGTCCTTCAGGGATGCTTTATTCAGATTTTGAAAATCAATGTAGAGTCTGATTTCCCCGGTTTTCTTACGTGTAGGGACCAGATTAGAGACCCAATTGGAAAAATGAAATGGAACTATGATCTTGGCATCATACATTTTCTTGATTTCTTTTTCTATTAGAGGGAGCAACTTGGGATTTATCCTCCTGAGTTTCTGCCTAAAAGGTTTTTGGTCTTCTTTAATTGGAATCCTGTGTTGTATGATGCTGGTATCATAGGCTTTCAAATATTCATAGCCCCAAGCAAAAACATCTGAATATTCTTTGAACAATTCAATGTATTTGTGCTTTTGTTCTGGGGGTAATGATTTGGACAGTTTGACCATTCCAGGTTTCTCTTCCATCCCTATATTACAGTCTTCTACCTCTTGACCATGGGCTTCTATCTTTGGTTTTTTGGCTACATCGTCACTATCAAACAAGTCTTCTAAAGGAACCAGACCTCTAGGAAAAATATTGATTTTCAACTGTAAAACGTCAGCATCCAATTCGTCGTCACCTAATTCTTCTGACTCTACTGTATTTACAATATCAATTTCAAAATCCAAACTATTTACATTTTCATCTTCATTATCTAAATCTATATTAGTACACTCAAAATCATTTTTGCACTGAAGAAATTCCTCTATCTGATCATCATTTCCAAACACTTGCCAGTACCTGATATTGTCGGGAACGGTCAGTTTGCATTTCACTTCAACAGTATATGGGCGAGTTGGGCGGAAAGGAATTTTACAAGTGGCTGCCAACGTAGCCAATTTGTCGGCCAGAATATTATGTCCCCTCAGCATTACCTGCAAGTCAACCTCATTAAACACCTTAAAGCATCAAGAACAGTGTTCCTGTAAGCTCTAAGACAAGGGTGTTTCGCAGCGTACTCACCTTTGACTTGCTTGATTATTAATTCAGAGTCACCTCTTACCATTATCTGTTTAGCACCAACTTTTTTCAAAAGCTTCACGCCGAACATCAAAGCTTCATACTTAGCAATATTGTTAGTACATTGAAAATTTAGTTTGTAAGAATGATTCTCTGAATATCTTTTTCTGTGATTATGCAGCCAGACTCCTACTCCTTCTCCTTCTTCACTCACTGCTCCATCAAAGTCCATGCTCCAGAAATCAGCAAGCAATTCTTCGATTATGATGTTCTTCATTTTTGCTACCTCAATGCTTTTTGGGCCTTCATCTTGACTAGATGTGTCTTCCATCAGCTGAGTATCTTGCTCTTCCGTGTTACCATCAGTGTACAAGATGAATGAATCTAAATCGGAATGTGTAGAGTAAAGGGGATAATTGTGAGGTTTCTCTTGGCTACTGACCATATACTTCATCAATGTTTCTCTGTATAGCCTCCTTTGTTGCCCAAACACTGGGATAGTAGCATAAGACATATCCAACTGCAGGGCTCCTTTCAGCTTCTCCCCCCAAGACTGGGATAGCAACATTCCATACTTTGGAGGGATGTCTACAACCACCACATCCATTACCATGCTCTTCGCAAGAATCTGAACTAAGGTGATGCATAGGTCTTTGATCAAACCGATACATTTAACTTTGTTGGAGTCAAATGAATGTAAATCCTTGTATGGTCTGGTGACCTCCAATCCCAGCTTTTCCATTACTGCTTTAGGCATCAGATTGTGAGATGCACCAGAATCCAACATAGCGTTATGCAATATCAAGTCGTGTATGTTCAGACTGATGTAAAAAGGAGCGACCTCACCAGTATCGTCTCGACCATCTACTTCTGGTCCGAAAAGAAGCTCGGGTCTATCATCAGTAAGGTTCACAGTGTCTGAATGATTGGTTGATCTGATGGTTAAGGCCTTCGTGCCTATGTCAGGTTCAATAGCCAGTGCTTTTATCACTTATGAACGATAACCTCCTCTATTCATCAACTCTATAAGTGGGATGGGAATTTTTATTTTTGCCAATTCCCCTTCAAGGCTAAAGGGTGTAGGAGCTCTGCCTTGGCTCATCAGTTCTGGTTTTTCCGTCGTATTCTTCGGCTCAGAAGTACTCGAAGTATTATCATGTGAAACATCCGGCTTTGATGGCCTTTTCAGAATGGTGATGTTTTTCTTCATGGGAGCTTCAGCATTACTCTTCTCAGGGATCTTTTCCACAGCAGTCTTCTCAGAAGTCTTCTCCGCAGTACTTTCCTTAGCAGTCTTCTCGGCAGATGGCTCAGAGGTCCTTTTGGTTTCGACTACCTTCTTTGTTTCAGTCATTTTCTTTGGAGAACTCCATTCTGTCTTCTTACTCCACAGATGGTATTGACGGTGTACCTCCAGAATAGCATTTTCAAAGGCATGTTGTTCTGCATCTTCGACTTCTTCACTTACCTTTGTTTGATTTAGCAGAAAGAGTTCCTACTCTTCTTGAGTAAGGAAAATAGCCTCATTGTCATGAATGCCCACGAGGTTGATGTGAGTTTCCTCCAATTCCTCAATTACTTCCCCCCCTTCATCAACATAGTTTTCTTGCAGGGGAGGTCTAATTTGTTGATCTGGGCCCCTCTGCTCTCTTTGATCCCTAGGATCTCTCTGTCTAATTTGAGGAGGGTTTCTCCTGAAATTGGAGTTTCGAACCTGAGAAGCAGGTGTGTTGTCCCTTGGAGGATTTCTGTCTGACAAATTCATTCTTTCCAGCATTAATTCTACTGTTCTGGCCAAAGAATTCAACTTGGAATCTGTGGTCGACGTGGAAGTTTCTTCTTTGATCATGACTCTCCTTTCTGACCTCTGTCATGCCCTTTTAGCCAATAGATTGGCCTCCACACTTATAGCACTTTTCTGCATGTCCTCTAAGGTGGCAACATTTCTCTCTCTTAGTTGGTATGACATGTCAACATCAAATCCATCAGGGAATTTAATCAATGCCAGACCTTGTGGAGGTTTGATTTCAGTTGGGATCGCATTGTACAGGTTGTTGAAACGGGTGCAATAATCTTGTACCGTCTCGCCTTGATTTCTTCTTATATTCTCGTATTCTGACAATATCTGGAGAGGGTTTTTCTTTACCTCCCATCTGTCAAGAAAACTTCTTTGGATTGCAACAAGGTCAGGAACTGAGGCGGCAGGTAAATCTTTGAACCATTTCTTGACGTTGCCTGTCAGACTTTGGGCAAACAATCGCATTTGCATGTCAGCCTCATCAACTTCTTGCAAGTCAAAATAATCATTCATTTTGTCCACATGTTGTTGGGCATTTACAAGTCCGGTTGCATCATACTGTGGAAGTCTTGTTTGGTAGTCTTGGGGCATGGCATGTAGCGGCACAGCCAACACCAGAGGAGCATATCGAGTGACCATGATGAGTGGAGGAGGTGGAACGACAACCTGGATGGTCGGAGAGGTAGCGACTGAAGACGAGGACGAGGAGGGACTGGACGGTACTGAGGTAGTGATTTGTAGTTTAGTCGTGGGAGACAAGACTTTGGGGGTTCGGGGTTGCAACACAGTTGGGTCAAAAATGAGTCCAGACACAAAACTGTCAAACCATGTTCTAACCAGGCTTCGCTATGGAAAGGTATCAAGACCAAGGTTTTGAGAGATAATTGGTTTTCCTGAATAGGAATGAGACTTATGCAGGGGAATATGACTCACTGAACTGGTAGCTAAGGTCTTTTGCCTGAGCAGATGTTCGGGGTTATCTATCCCTGTCGAGGGTTCTGGATCTGGATGAGATCGAGTGTGAACTTTCTTGGGAGCCAGAAATATTTTTGGTTTTTACATATATATATTTTTTTAATTTTGGCGAGTCTGAAAATAA
The DNA here is from genome assembly GCA_032191745.1 of Picea mariana. Taxonomy (NCBI): domain Eukaryota; kingdom Viridiplantae; phylum Streptophyta; class Pinopsida; order Pinales; family Pinaceae; genus Picea; species Picea mariana. Next base: position 33,068 of record JASDQU010750935.1, read on the forward strand.
TATGCACAAAGTTTGATCAACCTCTAAACATTACTTTCTTCTCAAAATCAAACGTTCTTTTTAGGGGAAAGAAAACGTGAGATTGTCAGTTTTTAGTTCTTCCCCAGCGGAGTCGCCATTATGTTAGCACTTGGTAAATTTCCTAGAGGTTGAAAAGAAGAAATCTACAAAGGTAACTTTATCCAACCGCTTTTAAAGCTGGGATCTAGCCCTTCCAGCTTCAGAGAGGGATCTCTCTATATGATTTAGCTTTGTTTTTAATTCAGATATTAGGCTAGGTAAAAGAAACTGTATGTTTTGTTGTCAAAGTGTTTTTGAATTGGTTGAGACAGTCTACACCTCCATTGGGCTATGGGGTCTGTATTTAATTAGGAATGAAATACAACCATAAACGATAAAGAAGACTTCCACAGGGCGAGATAATATACTCACTGGATCTTTTAGTAGCTTAAATGATGGACAGAAGAAAAGATGAGAAAATACATTCAACCAAGAAGTAGTTAAGAATTCCTTAATTGAAAATATTAGAAGATAAACATTAAAATCTTTAGAATCGGAAACAGGGTATCCAAGATAAATCCTGCAACATACGTTACTCTTAAAGATTAGTTTCAGAAAACAATATGATCACAAAGAAAGAATAACATTCGACATAGAGAAAAACATCACCAGTGAATACACGCAAGAATCCTGTAAAAGTGCCTCCTTTTCATTAATGGCAGATCTCTTCAAAAATGTTACAGTTTGATAGCGTCAGGGTGTGAAGATCAACAACCCTAAATACTTCTAAAGGTGAAGTATTTATAATTACAATTACAAACATCCCTGTCATAACTGATCAGGACGTGCTCATTCTATTTTTAGTCTAACTAATTTAACTAATCAAAACTGCTTGATGACTTGGTATAACTGCATGCAGAATTTCTGGGGTAGGCCGTTGGCGAAGTTCCTGCGCAACCTATTCTAACTCGACAGGTGACTGAACCTGGACAACTCATCTGCTAATCGAGCAGATCGTAGAGTTCCTCCCATCTGAAATGACTAGGCACAGTGACTTTGAGCAGTCTCCGATACACTTCATCCATTTCCGTATATTTAGCAAATGTGGGCTTAGTGAGGAATATGTATCAAATCTCGTGTTGAATACTGATATCCAACTGAAGGGCATCCAGGAATGCTTTGCCAGTGATACTTCCCTGTATGCCAGCGAACTTCAAACTGTCTTTAGACACTTCAGACAGTCTCTTTTTGTAATCTGGGTGTGTCATCAGTTTATCATTAATAACCTTCAAACCAGGGAGACCTTTTTTCTGGAGAGCCTCTATCTTGATGAAGAACCTTTGTACTCCTTGATCCATGACTTGAACCTTTTCTTCTAGCTGAAGCATTAGACTTCTCTTGGTCAAAACCCTTTTTACCTCAAGTATGGTCTCTGTTCTGTCCTCGATCTTTAGTTCTTCTAGTTATTCTCTGGTCTTGGAATTTAGGAACCTGATGATCTCATTTGCTTGTGTTGGCATGTCTCGCAATTCCACTCTAATCTTCTCAATGGCCTGTTTGCTCCTCTGGACCATCTCGTTTTGCTCAAACATAATTTGTATCATTGGCCATATCTCATTTATGGACTTTATGATGTCTGTCCATACATTCTCTTTGACCTCAGCCAGAGTCTTCCCTGCCACTGTTTGCCTTTGGAGCTGTTGTAGCTCCTTCCTGAGCTGTTCAGTTTCCTGCTTTTCTTTGGATAGGCTTGTATGGAAAGAGGTTTTGAGCTCTTGGAGGTTCTCCACTTCCTTATTAAGTCTGTTGATTTCTGTCTCTTTCAGGTTCATCTTCTCCATGGATTTGGCAATATCAGTTGTCCCTTCTTGTGATGTCACTGGTGTTGCAAATGGGATTGTTGTCACTGCCGTTGTGCTTACTCCTAAGATAGGAATGGCACTTAATGGAATGACTTCCATTGGCTTCATCTGCTCCTTCTCTTTTAGTAATCTCTCCATCTCATCCTCCATCTCTTTGAGCTGAGCATTCTGCTCCATGAGCAGCTTAAGCATTTCGTCCTTCTCGCCTGCCTTCTCTGCTATCTCCTTAGCCTTTGAGTCCTCTGTGGACGGGAGTTTCAAATGTTTCCTCAAGGAAGCGAGGTCTGCATTATTTTTCTTTATCATCTTCTCTGCAGCTTTGACATTCGAAGGATCGTAGCCGATCTTGAGGTCCAACTCCTCCAAAGTTTTTATTTTGTTGTCCTTCGCGAAAGAAGATATCTTCTCCAGCTTGAGTTGTGTTTGAGCATTGTTCAATGATACCTGAAATTTTGCTGCAGAAGCTGAAGCATGTGCTAATGTGTGGAAAACCATCTCCCCTGTTTGTTTTTGTAGATCCATCTGATCTGCTGGGTGCACATCTTTCGCTTGGAATTCGAAATTGGCCCTCTTGTAGTTTGAAATCACCTTGGGATCCGGTACTTGTGCTTGGAGGTAGGCCATGTGCATCCTACCATTTTCTGTGTCAAATGCCGACAGCAGTCTGTGCTATGCAGTTGATGACTGCTTTCGAAACTGGGCATAAGTACTGTTGGTGAGGGTCTGGTTCCTCTTCTTGATCAGCTCGTACTTTTCGAAAATGCCCAACTTGGGCCTAGTCTTGCCTGGCTGAGATTCCAGGGGAGAATCTGTGGATTTCTTCGGTACTTCTGGGGAGATTTCTTTATGCTGGCTCGAACCGAAAGAAGGAATGACAGGTTTGACCCCTGTGGTAGGTATTGTGGTAGGCGACACTTCTTGTTCTACAATCGGACCAGGCACTGAAACTATCTTGGGCCTCTTCGTGTGCAACTGGAACTTTTCTGATGATACCTCTGTTACAGGCAGAGACGACTCTTGTCGAGGCCTTTTTTCCTTAGGGACCTGATCTGTGGTAGTGGGTGGCACACTCGTCAGGGGAACCTATTGTTCCACTTCAACTTGCTGTTCCATTTCGACCAAGGTGTCAGGCAACCACACTGTCTGATTTGCAAACTTTTCGATCTCAGGCTTGGACTCATGCACATATGGGATGTTCTTATTTCTCACCCGCATTTCTGAAATGATCCCTCATGGATCATAGTGCCATGGGAAACTGAGGAAAAACTTCATCTCTCTCAACATCCGATCCACTTCTTCTCCAACGCCCCGACTGTTGCAGATGAAAGAGCCTATCTGCCCCTTGATGCGCAGCTGCTGCTTTTTCTTCAATGAGATGAAATGAATGTTATCTGAATTCATGATCTGTCTAATATACTCTAATGCAAAAATTCTTACCGGCACGTACTTTGGCAGCTTGTAGGGTGCCAATTCGCACCCGAAAACTCTGATCTCAGTGTGGTTTTGATACAGGTACCAATCTCCTGTCTTTGCATTATCCGAGAGATGCAAAATTCTCTGGACTTCGTCATTTATTTGTGGCTCGGGCCTGCCACTCAACATGCTTACCACCGGGTGATAGAAAAGATCTATGAAATATTTGAAGCTATACTCTGTGGAGTTATGCTTCAACAAAGAAGTCCATGCTGTGACTGGATGAGGCCTTCCATCTGCGTCCATCTTCTGCATGGAGAAACTGAACTTATCATATTGAAAGTAAACGAACATGTACGCCAGTATGGAAGAATATTTGAACATGCCCTCTGTGCCAAAATTCATGAACTGTTCATGAATATTGTCGGCCAAGAAGGTGTTGTAATCGAAATGCATTGTGGGCTTTTCATCATTTGAGAAAATGGATAGAAAACCCAGGATGGGCTCATCTACCCATTGGTCAGAATAGTAACCTAGCAGGGCACAAAGGGAGGAAATGACTTGGTTTCCCTTGGTGGAGAACATGGATGACGAGTAAGGGGGATTTGTGGAAGGGAATTGAGCGGAAGTGGGGAGGAAAAGCTCGAATATCTGAGCTCTCCGGGGAAAGGTCATTTTCTGATACAACTCTGTGAGGATTTCAAGGTTAAAAGGTGATGCAGATTCGGCATGGGGAATTTGCATCATCTGGTCGATGTCTTGGGGCGTAATGAGAAACAGGGTGTCTCCGGATGAGGATATGATGGCTCTCTGTTCGGGAATATAGTGAGCTTGGCATTTAAGTGAAAAATCGAGAAAATGGTGAATCTGGGGAAAAAGGTACAGGGGCAAATTGAACTCCCAGAGTCAAATTTCATCGCTCTGGTCCAGGAACACCTCCCGGAGCCATGAATGGAGGTCTGAAAAATCGAATTTGCAAATGGTATGTGTGATCAATCGGTCTTTATCGACCAATGGTATTTTGTCCAAGTCGACAGGAGGCGGGAGAAAAGGATTCTCCTCTCCTTCTATTTGTCTTTGCTTTGACACCATCTCTGTAATAGTACCTGCAATAAACACTATCTTAGTGGGGCCGACTGGCTGTGGATGAAGGCGACGGGAAAGCAATGGAAGAATAAGAGGCAGATTTTCTGGTGCGATAGAGGAATAGTGAATGAAGAGGGAAAACGGTAGTTTTATTTAAAACTGGGGTCGGTTGGACGCGGGAAAACGGTCAGCATGACAACAGGTATGTTATCCAGTAATTAATGGACAACGGGCCACTTGGGGGTGAGATGGCAGGTGACGGTGGCCAAAACATACGGACGGGTGACGTGGCGTCTAGGGATTGGAGGTGATTGGAGGTGAAAGTCGCGATAAGGGGATAGTCATGAGTGAAAGGGGTAGGGGTCTGAGAGCAGGGACTGACAACAGTTATGGGATGGGACCCTAACTAGGGAACAAGTGGGACAAGTGGCATCAATGGGGGATAACGTCCTTGAGTGATGGAGGTTGTCAGATGGCATATGGTGAAAAGACCTCAGGACCAATATAATTGTGCCACCTGTGACAAGGGGCCCGCCATAGGGAATATCCATTCCAGACCCCCCCCCCTTTTGGTTAAAAGCAGAACATCAAGGGGGGTCTT
>JASDQU010750936.1:44716-72524 GCA_032191745.1 Picea mariana
TGTATGCAATGGTTTGCACAAGACCAGATATTGCACATGCAGTGGGAGTTGTGAGCAGGTATATGAATAATCCAGGTAAAGAACATTGGGAGACAGTAAAATGGATTCTCAGGTATTTGATTGGTACTTCTACTCATGCATTATGTTTTGGAGGTTTAGACACTTTTTTACAGGGATATGTTGATTCAGATATGGCAGGTGATAAAGACAGCAAGAGGAGAACCACAGGGTATGTTTTTACTATAGGTGGAACATCAATAAGTTGGATTTCGAAACTACAAAAGGTTGTTGCGCTTTCAACAACAAAGGCAGAGTATGTTGCTGCTACAGAGGCTAGTAAAGAGATTATTTGGTTACAAAGGTTTATGGAGGAATTGGGAAAGAAGCAGGAGAATAAAAGGTTGTACTGTGATAGTGAGAGTGCAATTCATCTTGCAAAGAACTCAACTTTCCATTCAAATACTAAGCATATACAGTTGAGGTACCACTTCATACAATCCGCCTTGGAAGATGGACATTTGAAGTTGGAAAAGATACACACTAGCCAACATCTTGCAGACATGTTAACAAAGGGAGTAACTAGAGAGAAACTGAGTTCCTGCTCAGTTTTAGTTGGTCTTCAAGAATGAAGATGAAGATGATAAATTTTCCAGGTCCAAGAAGGTTCAGAGTCCATCATATACAGTAGCAGTGAATTTGTTGAGATCAGTCTCCAAGTGGGAGATTGTTGGTTGTGGAGCCTGATTATCTTCCTGATTCAGAGGTCTTGTGTTTTTCAGCTGTGTTTATACCCCATGAAGACTTTACACCCCAGAAGTATGTACACTCTTCCATGCAGGGGAGTGCAGAGGGGGGGTACCCCCTCTGCGGGGTCCGGGGGGGCTATCCCCCCGGCTGGGGGGTTCAAAGGCAAGCAGTCCCCGGGCGGGGGTTCGGGGGCGAAGCCCTTGAAGGAAAAATTTCCTTGTAAATGTATATTGTAATTTCATTGTAATTCTGGACCGTTCATTATAAGGTCACAAATTTAACGATAGAAATTATGTTAGGGTTTTTTTCCCTAGAAGACAACCCTCTGTTATGAGGGAAATGTATTGCGGCTATGCAACATAGCGAATATTGTATTCTGAGACGAGAGACTATGAGAGAAAGAAGAGGAAGTTACAATGAGTTTGTTGTAGGTTGTATCCCTTCATATGCTGGATAATAATAAAGGAAGGACCTGGTAATTTCTTTGGTGAATGTAGCCCACACTAGGTGAACCACGTAAATCTGTGTCTCTATTGTATTGTGTATCTTTTGTTTTTTGTTTTTGCATTTGTTTTATTTTATTGCTCCACGGTCCTGTTTTTCTAACAACCAGGTCCCGATAGAACATACATATATATGGAAGATTGCCTTCAAGTCAAAGGAAGGCCTTTTTGAATGGTTGGTCATGCCCTTTGGTTTGACAAATGATCAGGCCACTTTCATGAGCATGATGGATGATATCCTGTGACCATTCACCAATAATGTTGTAGTGGTGTATCTGGATGACATTCTCATTTACAACAAGACTTGGGTCGAACACTTGCGGCATATCCAGCAAGTTCTGCACACCCTGCGACAACACAAGCTATACACCAACTTGGAAAAATGCTCCTTCGGCATGGACAGGGTCCATTACATGGGCTACATCATTGATCAAGATGGTGTACATGTGGATCCAGCCAATATCCAAGTCATCTGTGACTGGCCAGCCCCAACCACACTCATTGAGCTTCGGATCTTCTTGGGCCTTGCCAATTTCTACCGCAGGTTTGTGTTGGGATTCTCCCATATTGCATGGGCCCTCAGCCAAATCACCAGGGGTGGTGGTAAGGAAAATTTTGTGTGGGGTCGGCCCCAACAACAAGTGTTCGATGATTTGAAGCAACGCTTGTGATCATCCCCAATACTTTCAATACCAGACCTGCATCATCCCTTTGAGATCGAGACAAATGCTTCATACTATGATGTGGGCACCGTTCTCACTCAACACGATCACCCCATGGCCTATCATAGTGAGACACTATCCGATGTTGTCCATAAGTACCCTACTTACGACAAAGAAATGTACTCCATTGTGAAAGCCTGTCGCCAGTGGAGAAGTTACATTCTTGGGAAGGAGACAATCATCCACACTGATCATAAGCCACTGCAGTTTATGTAGACACAAGGAAAATTGCAGAATGACCGCCATCAAAAGTGGTCCACATACTTGCAGCAATTCCACCTCAACATCAAGTATAAAACAGGAAGCACCAATCTCGTCATTGATTGCCTCAACAGACCACCAGTCGCAACACTCACTATGATGCTATACTCTTGCAGACATGAGACCTCTGGATGGCCCCAACTCTGTGAGTCAGACCCGAACTTCGCCACCACCTACCAAATGTTGGGTGCAAACATAGTTGTCGATAATTTCTATCTTCAAGATGGGTTGCTGTGTCGTCTGGGCCATATCTGTGTTCCATCAAGCGAGTGAGCGAAGCTGATCTGGGAAACCCACTACAGTCGGGTGGCAGGACACTTCGATGTTGAAAAGACAGTGGCGATACTACAAAAACATTTTTACTGGCCGAAACTCCGACAGGAGGTCAACAAGTATATTAGGTCCTGCACTTCCTGTGCTATTTCCAAACCAACCACTAAGAAACAAGGCTTGTACACCCCTCTTCCTACTCCTAACAGGCCATGGGAATCCATCTTAATGGACTACATGTAGGGCCTCCCGTCCACCAAGCGGGGAAATGACTGTGTTTTTGTGGTTGTTGACCACTTTTCTAAGATGGTGATTCTATTTGCCTGCAAGAAGAGCATCACGGTAGAGGCCACTACCAAGATCTTCTTTGAATAGGTCTAGGTACATTTTGGACTCCCACAAACCATTGTATCAGATAGGGACAGTTGATTTCTTAGCACATTCTGGTCGAGCCTCTGGTCACTGCTGGACACCAAGCTAACCAAATCCATGACCTTCCACCCCTAGACAGATGGCCAAACCGAGGTCGTAAATTGAATGGTTGTGCATATCCTTCGCATTTATAATTCAAAGCACCCTCTCACATGGGATGAGAGCCTTCCCTATGTACAACATAGCTACAACCGAGCCCTGCATAGCTCAAATGACCACAACCCCTTTCAGGTGGGGTTGGGATTCCAACCATTGGGTCACATAGATGTTGCACTTCCCCTTGTGGTCACCTCGACCGACTCATCTCCTGTTCCAACTGAAGCTGACAAAACCACCCGGTTGATTGAGAGGATCTAGCACATCCGCCAACAGGTTCAGAATATCCTACAGAAGTCCAATGACAAGTACAAACAATGCCATGATCAACATTGGGTGCCACATAAGTTTCAGGTGGGAGACAAAGTTTGGTTTCACTTGCAGAAAGAATGTCTTATAGGACCCCATCAGAAGCTTTGTCCACTCCGTTATGGGCCATACACCATCACCAAGGCCATGGGGGATAATTATTTTGAGCTCAACATTCCTCATTTCCTTGGCCTGCACCCAGTGTTCGACGTGGATCTCCTTCGCGCTTATTTCTGACCATTATTGGACACCTCAGACATAGCAGAACAAATGACACCAACAGAGCTCAACACCGACTGCATCCAAAAGGCATCCAACGATTAGATTGTGGACACATAGATCAAGGGAATTCGACAGCAAAGGATCCAACTTTATCGAGTCGTCAAAGCAGGGCAACTCCTGCACCAAGGCAAGTGGCTCACCCGGGGCCAAATTCAACAGAAATTTCCTCATCTGACGGGGGAGCTCAACGCAATGGAGAACATTTCTTCCTAAGGATGGAGGATTGATCCATATGGATATCAGTGGCCACCCACGTTTTCCAACTGGCTCAAAATAGTTTTTTGGCAATTTTGGCAATTTACTATTTTTAGCAGTTTTCACTTTCGGGGCCATTTTGAGAGCCTAAATGAAGGTTTTTATGGATCCTCCCAAATCAATGATATCCAAATGCATGTTTGAGGCCCCAAAATGAATCTACTCAACGATACCTTTCCAACGGTCTATCATACGCCTAAAACGGAGATCGTATGCAAAAGTTACGACCCCGGGAAGTTAATGTACTAACTTACCCAAACGGGCCCCACATGACTTTTGGCACTTCATCTCCTAGGGTTAGGTTTTTGGATGTAGAGGGTTTTTGGCATTACTGTTTATTGTAAAAGGCCTTCAGAGCCTCATTGTAATCATCTTCTTACGAATGAGCGCAGCCGTCACATCTCTTCTCAGAGATAAGTCGCCACCATTCCAGCAAGCTTGTTTCCACTGCATTTTACAGTTTCAACTTATTTAATTATTGAATAGAAAACCAGTTTGACTGTATCTCTGTTATTTTGTGTTAAGAGTCTATTAATAACCTATATTCATTTCGTTCTTCTCATAAAATCTGGATCACTACCTTTTTCTTTGAGCTCCATTCATTTCATATTAATAAAATGGATAATACTATGATGTTTTTGGGGAGACCTATGAATTGAACTAAAATGCATAAAATATACTCAACGAATCAAAGCAACTCTCGTATCAACCTACTTCCTTCACACCCTATGTGCATATGCATATCTATATATAAATCTAAAATGGTAAGCATATTTTGAAATAAAAAAGAAGTTGAAAGCACTAATTAATAGTGTGGGAAGTACATGTAAACCCATTGGGGCTATGGGTGCCTGCTGGAAGTGGGGCTATGATTGTATGGTACCTATGTAAATTCTTCATTGAACGGATTCAACACATCCGCCAAAAAGTCCATGAGATTTTGCAGAAAGTCAATGCTAAGTACAAGCAGTGCCATGATCAACATCAGGTACCACACCTGTTTTAGGTGGGAGACAAGGTATGGTTACAAATGAAAAAATAACGCCTTACATGGCCCCATTGGAAGATCCTCCCACTTCTCTATGGACCTTACACTATCACCAAGGTTGTGGGTAGCAATGCTTTTGAGCTCAACACTCCACCCTTCCTTGGCTTGCACCCAGTGTTCAATGTGGACCTCCTTCAACCATATTTTCCACCATTATTGGACACCTCATAGATCAAAAAACAATTAACACCCATAGATCTCAACCCTGACTGCATGGAACAAACATCCGATGATCAGATAGTGGACACACAGGTCAAGGGAACTCACCAGCAGAGGATCCATGTTTATCGGGTTGTCAAGGCAGGACAACTCCTACACCAAGGCAAGTGCCTCACCCAAGGCCAAATTCAACATAAGTTTCCTCACATGATGGGGGCATTGAACGTAATGGAGAACATTGCTTCCTAAGGGGGGAAGAGTGATCGAGGTGGATATTGGTGGCCACCCACCTATTCCAACTGGCTCCTCTTGACAATTGTTAGTTCAACACGTTCTTCTGTAATTCTTTGTAATTGTGGGTTCTACACTTTCGAGGTTGTCTGAGGCCCTACATAGATTTCAGGTGGAGATTGATGGCCGCCCACCTAATCCAACTGGCTTATTTTGGAAGTTTTCATGTCAATACATCTTTTTGTTCTTCCAGGGCCGTTTTGGGGCCCTAAACAATGTCTTTTTGGCTTGCCATAGTCAAACTATAGACGAAGTCAGAGTTTGATGGCATAATGTGTATTTATCGAAAATAACTTTCCAACAAGCTATCACATGCCTAAAATGGAGGTCGTATGCAAAATTTATGACCCTAGGAATTTGAGGTACCAACTTACCCATCAGGGCCCACATAACTTTTGGCGTTTCACCTCCTAGGGTTAGGTTTTTGGATATCTAGGGTTTTGGAATTCATGAGTAATGTTAAAAAGGCCTCTGAAGCCTCATTGTAATCATTCTACTCAGACGAATGCATGCAACAACCACATCTCTTCTCAAAGATAGCTACCACCATTCAAGCAAGTTGTTTCTAGTTTTGTAGTTTTATAGTTTCAACCTATTTTATTTATTTAATATAAGTTATTGTTCACTGGATATATTTTGTTGTTCTCCGTATCTCTGTTTTATTGTATTCAATCTATTATTCCTTTCGTTCCACTCATAAATCCGGATCAAGTAAGCATAAGTTCTATAGGTCAACATCAATTAAACCCACCTCCTATATCTTGTGTCTAAATAAATCTGCCAACCTGTCCAACCTAACATTTTCACCCAATACCTTTCATCTACTAAAAGTAAAATTTAAATCCCATCCAATTACAACCATTTCATCCTTGATACCCCTTAGAGAAAAAAATCCTTCCCGAAAATATTGTCTATCATCATAATGGACATGGAAATTAATCATTGAGATATTATAAACTAAGTTTTTGAACATGAATTCAATTCGAATATCTAAATCAATAATAGAATAATTCAATAAAGAGATTGACTTCTTCCATCCAGTAACAATTCCCCCTGAATTTACCACAACATCTAAATCCATAAAATTCCATTATTTCAATAATTTTCCCAAACTCTTAATAACCTTTTGACCCCCCACCCAACCATTGTTTCTTAGATCATAATCACTTCAGGCCTACAAACTTCCACCAATCGAGCTTAAACATGTATTATAGAAGTACAACCAAGACCTCTAATATTCATGATGAAATAACCATTTGGAGACCACATAGAGGTTTTGTCTCGCTCTATGGACCCCCTTAATGGATTTATGTTTACAATGTAGTGTGCTAAGGAGATATATTGCACAATGCTTAATATAATATATTGCATTAGTTCTTTAGAGTGTATAATACACACTAATACATTTTAAATAAAGGTTTGATGGTGTGCCACACTATAAGATATGCATCGTTGAAAAAACCTAGGACAAAACCTTTGATTGCTCAATTTTTTTTCTAGTTATAATAAACTTCCACTAAAGCCTATGCAAAAATCTTCTCTTTCATTAGTGGAGATTTTTGCTAGATAACTTTTTTCCAATTATATAACACTAAAAACCTTTGTTAAAACCTCTACAAAAGCTTGTTTCATTGTAGTGCATAAACCTTTTAGCCCTCTCCATGCAACATTTTTTTTTTTTTTTGAAGCTACTCTATTTTCTTAATAATTGTTTGTGTTAATAATATAATCGAAAAGAGGAAAACCTAGAAGGTTTGGACAATGACATTAAGAAGTGTTAGTTTACCCCAAAGGAAATATTATAAAATGTCCACCCTTGTAATTTCCTTCATATGTGATCATATGTTCTTTAGAATTGATCTCTCTTCCACTCCTTTCAATAAGGGGAATGCCCAAATACTTACTTGGGAAGGACGCTCTTCCTTTGTATGTGATCCAAATGTTCTCCCCAATTGATCACTCATTTTAATGAAGGGAATGCCCAAGTTATTTCTTGGGTGCGAAGCTCTTGTAAAAATATATTAATCAATTGTTATGAATTTGAACAAATAATGGGGTGTTGATGAAAAAAACTAAGACTTTTTCTTGTTTATTTGACATCATGAGGCCTAAAGAAATATATCCAATAATCATGGAAATGCTTGGGCCTCTTACACCGTACATTCTCCTAGGAGCATAGTATCATCGACAGAATATAAACACAAAACAAGATGCTTATTATCAACTAGTTGAAGTCTCGTATTCCACCAAGTTGAGAAGTTCACGATCAAATCTATTTTCCATGATGCTAAAAGAATATGGAGATAAAGGATTCCCAAGTGTAATCCCTTGAGTGGTTTGAAAAGGAATGAAGGGTTACATTGAGTGTGAACCATATGTAAAAAAAAGTGTAATAAAAAAAAAATATACAGATACAACTATTTCCCCCTTCCCCCTTGAATCCAGTAATTATCAAACCTAAAGGGTTTATTCACCCACTAAGTGTAATAATCATTAAACTGGAATGGGCTTATGGTAATTAACTTGATACAAATATAAGATTTAAATCTCATAAAAAAATGTGTTTTTGGAAGTATATGTTGATATATAAGGCTCTATAAACTCCAATTCCAAATATTGTGATACAAATATTTAGTTACATTGAGTGTGAACCATATGTAAAAAAAATTATAGAGACACAACTATTTTCCATTGAATCCAATAATTATCAAACTTAAAGAGTTTATTTACCCACTAAGTGTAATAATCATTAAATGGGAAGGGCTAATAATAGTTAACCTAATAAAAATACAAGATTTAAATCTCATAAAAAAAAATGTGTTTTTAAGGTATATGTTAATTTATGTGGATATATAAGGCTTTATAATCTCCAATTCCAAATTAGTGTAATACAAATATTCGCTTTAATATGAAAGTTCACTCTAATATGGAAGGAGAAAGATCAAAACTATACACCTTTTTCATATAAAAAGAAATACTTTACATATTAATCATAAAATATGAAATGAATAAATTTATAAAATATAATAAATAGTTTTTAGTAAATATTTTTTAAACAAAATAAAATCATTTAAAAAGTCCTAACATAGTTCACTTTTTATTCTTTATCTGATAGGAAATATTGTAATAGTTTTGTGTCAAAGTTTATGCAAGTATATTCATTTACTTACATTTTTTTTTCATCGATTAAACATTTTTTAAGTTAAATTTTGCTTATTGGTGAAAGAATTTGAAGACATTTGCTAAAGTTACATTTTCATTTAATGTGCACAAGGGAAACAATCATATTAAAATGTTCATTTGAATATTTGAATGGGGTGACAAATGGCGTAGGTGGCCATGCAAACACGATAGGTGGCACACATGAGGAGGGGTATACATTGATGCAGGGGGTCTTGTCTGAAACCTCGACGCCTAGGTTGTTTAGTGCTCACTCACCTTCGCTTGTACCACTTACTATGAGAATAATGTTGATCTCGATGTTCGTCATGTGTAGTACGTGGTTCCTTCTCCTCCCTCACTCGAGCATTATGAGCTCATTAACTCCTGAGAACAAATTGATAAGGAATGCATACAACCGGGGATTAAAATTCTTGGTTGGTACGGGGGTTTGATTTTTCATTGCTTTGGTGGATTATGGAACATGAGGCACTTAGGCTTGCCAACATAGTCTCGAGAAGTCATTTTGCAGGCATCCTGGTAGTTATGGAGTCCCGAAAGAGTCAGGTAGGAAAGGACTCTAAGCACAAAACCAAAGAAGTCATGGCTATCGAGGATGCAACTGAGCACTACCATGATGAAATTAATAAATAGATGCAAGATTTCATTGCTAGTATGGAGGAAAATGTGGGGAAGGTTAAAGATTGCATTGAGGATAGGGAGGTTTACAGAGAATTCGGGAAGGTCATTTCAGACCTCGGGTGCAAAAGAAACTGTGATTCATAATTCTTCCGTACAGTTGAAATTTAATGGCATGTTAAAAATCTTATGGCTCAGAGCATGAAGCCACATGAAAGTGAATTAAGAGAGCTCTCTCAGAGAATGGACATGTCAGAACGTCAGGTCAGTCAACTTATCACATTGGCATCTTGTCTTTTCAAAAAACATGGTGGGGTTTTCCAGATTGCGGGTGATTAAGGAGCCTCTTCCTCTACTAGGCCTCCCCATCCTCAACCTCAACATGTAGTAGCCAAGCCTTCGAAGGCGCCCTAGGTTCTTTCTCCTAATGATGAATAATCCAGTTACAACTTTTGTGTTTTACTATTTGGGTCTATGATCCAGATTATTTTTGGCATGAAATGAGATCAAAGATATAACAAAAAAATATACAGAGATATTGCAAGAGAGCCAATAATATAACATAGATATATCGGATATATAACAATATGAAAAAATATATAATAATACACAATTTCTATTAATGAGTGAAATGTACAAAACTGTAGAAACACAAAGTGAAAGACTTGCTAGAATGGTGGCAACTTATCTTTGAGAAGATATGTGACAGATACTCACATTTGCAAGAAGATGATCGTTACAATAAGACTCCAAAGGCATTTTTAACATAAAGAAAATCCAAAACCCCAACCCCGGAAGATTAAACATCAATAGTTTTGTGGACCCCGTTTTGGGTAGTTCTGTGTATGAACTTCTCGAGGGCGTAACTTTGGCATACGATCTATGTTTGGGGTGAACGATAGATCGTTGGAAAGGTATCGATGAAGAGATTCATTTTGGGGGCCCAATCAGATCCTTTGGCTATTATTGAGGTGCCCAATCGCGAAAAGCCATCATTTATGCCCCCAAAATGGTCTCAAAAGTTTAGGAACTAAAAAACTACTAAAAATAGTAAGTTGCCAACAAACTGTTTTGCGTCAGTTGGAATACATGGTTGGCCACTGATATCCACCTAGATCAATCCTCCCTCATTAGGAAAAAATGGTCTCCATTGTGTTGAGTTCTTGGGGGAGAGGGGACAACGCTTGTTGAATTTGAACCTTGGTGAGTTGTTTTCCTTGCTGGAGAAGTTGAGTTGTTTGGTTTGTGGGAGGTTGTTGAGAACCTGATGAGGTGATTGCGTGAAGAAGGAATATTTTCACTTTGATTCAATATTGTCGACCTTCTTCTACTAGATAGAAGGTGCTTGGATTGAGGCTGCAGTGGTTGCAATGTCCTTCTGTTCACCTTTTGAACAGATTGTCAAGAAGATGAATTTTGTAGTGTGAGATACTAACTTGTGGCATTGTTTAAGTGGGACAATAGTTGGAAATACCTTTGGTATCCTGTAGAGATGACCCCCTAGAGTAAAAATGACACTACAAGGTCGAGACTCATAAATAGCATGATGCTTCCACATATATGGTTGGCCGAAAATAACATCACAGACATCTAGTGGGGCAACATCACATAATACCTCATCCTTGAAGGGTTGGATGTCGTATGACAATCGACACTGTTGTCTAACACGAAGATCTCTTCCCCGGCGAAGCCACCCGATATTGTATGGTTGCCTGTGTGGTGTTGTTGACAATCCCAACTGTTTGACGACCTCTGCTGAGATGATGTTCTTTTGGATTCCACTATCAGCAATGAAATGCAACGGGGTCCCCTTCACCCACATCTGTGAATGAAAGAGGCACTCCCCCTATTCAGGATATGCTGGTTCTTCTGGTTGAATTGTTGTGGTCGCGACAGTAGTAGTGGGGTCTGCGTCGATTATCTGTCTTCTCCCATTATTTTCTGAATCAAATTCTGAATCGGGGTTCGATTCCTTTTCTTTGATCTCGACCACCAATGATTGTTTTGAGCAACATTCATTAGTGTTGTGCTAGGGGATTTTGTGGAAATTACACCACTTTCCAATTTCCTTCTTCCTCTTCCAATGACCCTTCTTTTCCTGTGGCTTGGAGTGGTTTTTAGGAGGCTGTTTGTTAGGGTCATATTTATCATACTTTGGTTGTTGTGGATTTATAGAGTCGAACTCCTGTTTGTTCTGGTTCCTAAATTTCTTCTCAATTTTGACAACATATTGATAGACAACTCCCAATGATGAGATGTCTAGGGAATCCATTTCGGTTTGGATGTACCTATGCAGAGTCCCGTGGTATTTGAGAGACAGATGTCACTCAAAGTCTTTGATACCCAGCTTGGTGCGCAAGGTATGGAAATAATTTGTGAACTCCGACACTGTTTGGCCCATCTCTTGCCATAGTGTGGTCCATCTCATGAATTAGTCGTCATAGTTACCAACAGGTTAATATTGTTCCTTGACCGCTTCCACAAAAGAATCCCAAGTGGGCTCGACCCCATATATTCCAGAATCCTTTGTGGAACTTTGCTCCCAGTAAGTTTCCCACCAATGCTTGACATGGGGGAGTGCCTTAAGGAGTGCAAAGGTGATCTTTTCCCCATCGGAAAAATTGTGAACAAAGAAATAAACTTCTAGCATATTTAACTATTTTTCTTGGGAATCCGCATCTATTTGACCTTCAAATACAAGAATATCAAAATTGACTTGTAACTTGAAAGGAGAGGCACTTCCAAAGTGGTCGCTTAATGAAGATGTTCCTGCTGATATCGACAGGCGTTGAATGATGTGGGAAAAATTCTCCATCAATTCGTCCCTATGCCGCGTGAGAGCTTGCTCAAGCAACAGATTGATATAATCTTATGATTCATCATTTTTCTTTTCTTCCACCATGGAGGATTTCTTGGGCATGTGAGAGCGATTGTCCTTAAGAAAGACAAGCTCGAGACCCAACTTGCTATACTCAGACTTCATCGGGGACATGCACTGGAAAACGATCAAGAGCAGTTTGCTTTGATACCACTGATCCAGATTATTTTCGTCACGGAATAAGAACAAAGATATAACACAAAAATATACAGAGATATTGCAAGAGAGCCAATAATATAACAAAGATATATCTGATATATAACAAGAGGCACATTTATACATTAATACACAATTTCTATTAATGAGCGAACTGTACAAAACGGTAAAAATACAGAGTGAAAGACTCGCTAGAATGGTGGAAACTTATCTATGAGAAGAGATGTGATGGCTACTCACATTCACAAGAATATTATTGTTACAATGAGGCTCCAAAGGCCTTTTTAACATAAAGAAAATCCAAAACCCTAACCCCGGAAGATGAAAAGTGGTGCAGACCCCCTCCTCTCCAAGGGCTGCGAGACCTCCCAGTCTAGGATCTTCTCAAGACTAAATCGAAACAGTCTTTGATTCTCTACTGGGACCTCTAAGAAAACAATCCACAGGTCTCTATGAAACTTTTTCTCGCGTGAACAAGCGCTAAGTGCAATCATTTTTCCACGTGACCACGCCTTTTGACCACATGCTTATTCGAAAAGGCGTGTTGCGATTTCGCGTATTGGCTATATGAGTCAGCCGACTCTCCGTCTTTCGAACTTCCAAGTTTTGAAATTCCAATAAGGGTTTAGCGCATGCTAGCTCCTCCATTATCCTCCATCAATATGACCCTTCATTATGACATGGGGCTAATCCTTCCAAGCACGTCAGGATTTCATGTATCGGGAACTCCCGATGTGATTCACCTTCGTTCTCCCGATCCTTCGATACCTGAAATTGTGAAATATTTGGATCAGATCAGCGGTCCACATTGGCTCTCCAGCCAACGACTGTGATTATGTCGCGATTTCGCGTTTCGCGAATCTTCACGACTCTTACCTCCAACTTCTCGATTTATTAATCAACGAAATGCTAATTTGTCGCCACGTGTCCTCTTTCAACGGACGGTCTTGATGATTTCAGGATTTCACATTTCGCGATTTCACGAATTTCACTCTGCTTCTTCCAAATATTTTGGTTTCGTGAAATTCTGATGACTCCTCATGACTAACCAGTGCGCTACTTCTCTGAGATCTAACAACTTGTAAGATTTCGGTTCTTTTTGGATGGATCTTGATCCTTGATCTTGTCTAATCTTCAAAATTCCTTTCTGAAGGATTTCTCCCGCTCAATCCTTTGTACTTGTTCTTTGTTCGAACTTCAGTTTTCTATGATTCAACTTTGAATGCTTCAACTCTTCAAAACTTAGAAACTTTTCTAAGTGTTTCCTCTCGAGACTTAAAACCACTACTCCTCCTGAACTTCTAGAAAATGAAATTTAAATCTTGCCCCTTAGCGCACACTTGCACTCTGTGTCTTTTTCAAAAGACTTTCTAACGCCCTCTTGGCATACTCTGCGCTCAACCTCCTGAGCTTTCAAACTTTAACACAAGTTTTTTTCTATACGAACTCCTTGCGCTCAATATGCACACTCTGCATACGGAATTTCCCCGCTATCTCTTCTGATATTTAAGTCGAAAAAGACTTCTTCACACGCACTCCTTGCATAATCTTACAAAAGAGAAACAATTGAAGTCATTCAATTATTCATTCATTCACTATGAACATCATCCATTCACAAACACATAACAACACAGTCAAACCATAACAATATCAACACTGTGTATTTGGGTCAATTTCCTTTGTTCTATTCATTTCAGAAGAAAACATAATTACATTTGTTTATCTTTTACAACTATTACAAGAAAAACTTGTCTAAGGACCCAGAGCTTTTTCACTCTTCTTCCTCCTATCTAAATACTATTACATTCTGTTCAAGCGGTTACCTACTCAATTAATGCAACCTAATGACTAATCAGGGCTAATATCCCACACCTATAATACATTTACAGTCGTGTAAAGGATTTACAATGGTTCCGTCATTTCAAATGGTGGTCTGGTTTTACACAACCAAAATTAATTAACGAGAATTCCAAAAAGTGTTCGCACCGCTTCCAATCTAGTTAATTATCGGTGCAACTCCTTCGATGGGTTGAGGTGTTGATTCCAATTCCATGCCTGCTTCCTTTTGATGTGATTGCGATGCTCCTGCATCAAAAAGCCAACAATTTTGTGGACCCCGTTTTGGGTAGTTTGGTGTATCAATATCCTGGGGGTGTAACTTTGGCATACAATCTCCGTTTGGGGCGCACAATAGCTCGTTGAAAGGTATCGATGATGAAATTAATTTTGGGGGCTCAATCAGAGCCTTTGACTATAATTGAGGTGCCCGATCGCGAAAAAGCATAGTTTAGACCCTCAAAATTGTCCCAGAAGTTTAGGAACCGAAAAACTACTGAAAATAGTAAGTTGCCAACAAACTAGTTTGAGTCAGTTAGAATAGGTGGGTGGCCACCTATATCCACTTGGATCAGTCTATTAGCATTCATAATAGTCTTTGACAGTCATAAGTTAGGTGTCTTAGACAATATAGCGAAGACAAACTTTTACATACATAGTTTCTGTTGCATTTTTGAAGGATGGCTTGGTTTCCCTCTGGGTAAGCTAGCAGTTTGGTTGGATAAATATGTCTATCTGGATCACATGGCCATTCTACTATTGATGTATATTTTGTCAAATTATAAATAAAAAAGACCCCTTCTTACTTAAAAAAAAAACTTCTAATACATTTCCCACTCAAACACTTTTTCTCATCCCATAACATCCTCTACATGTTGCCATGGGTTGCTTCTTTTCATTTGACAACATCCTCCCATTTTCGTTTAGTTTGTTTCTTTGGACAGGGGTTACTTCTTTTCATTGGACAACATCCTCCTATTTCTGTTTAGTTAGTTTGTTTGGACATCGGTTGCTTCTTTCCATTTAACAACAACCTCTTATTTTTGTTTAGTTTGTTTGTTTGGACATGAGATGATTAACAATTGTTGGTTTCGTATAAAATTGAGCGCATTCAAGCACACACAAGAAGAAATAAATAATCAAGTGGATGGATGTTACACTAAGAAGGTTTCCAATAATGAGAAAAGACAAAATTGTACAAGAGCTCCTCTGCCCCATCTATCACGATCACTCTCTCAAACATGGTGGCTCAGTTTGTTTAATCTATCATGTAGGTGTGTTATATGTAATATATTATGTTTCTATATCATTTATCGTCAATATATTGTAATTTATAATATCCACATACATATAAGAAGAATGTTTATATAAACAAGTGTTGCATAGAAGTTTAATCCCTGTCATACAAGTTTGAAAATGGAAATATAGAAAATATATGTGCTTGTATAATCTAGTGCCATAAGAAACATGGTCATGGTCATGGAAAAAACGACAGGCAGCCATGTAATCCTTTCTTTTCTTATATCACCTTAATGAGGCCCAGTAAATGTAAATATATAGACCAACTGTGGATCCTACTCTAGTTAGGGAAATACCCACATTAATAGCAGGTCAGATCCTGGCATAGATCGACATCACGATGCCCGCTGTCCCCCCTCTCGTTTCATCTAGCTCAAGTGCAAGTCTTGCGGTTTGCTGTTATGTGTCGGTCATTATCCATTTAAACCTCCATTACAGAGAAATTCAAGTTCAGGATTAACTCAAGACCGTTGGTTTCAGTCATAGATAAAATTTGAGTTGGACACCTACGCATAACATTGATAGAAGTCATGGCCGACTTCACTTGAACTTTCATATTCATTATGCATGGGCAAATTAAGCCAAGGAATAGTAATTGAATTATTGAAAAATAAAAAAGAAAATAAAGAAATCTTGACTCAACATGCGGCTAAGTTATCATTCACCATGCAATTTTATTGCATTGCCATAAGTCATGCCCTATTTTTTGGCTTTTGGCTTTTGCCTTTTTATTTAATATTGAATGAAAGAAACTATGACGCTTGGCTGGGGCCAGTTTTTAGGAGATCGTGACGGGTTTCTTTACAAAAAAATAAAATAAAAGAGAGCTACCAAATCAAACTTGTGACCAAATTCGAGTAAAAACTGCTACAAATTGAGACTGTGTGCACACCTGGAATTGCCTCTGCAATTTTAACATAATATATTTGTTATGTTTATGGGTAACATTCCCTCTGCAAATCGCCTCTGCATTGCATACTGGAATGGAAATATTATTTTTGGATATACGTAGATATGAAGGGTTGGGTAAACCCCTCAATTGAATATACTTATATGTGTTATTAAAAGTGCAAAGAGAATACAAGGACAATGCTACATCAAAATTTAATATCAAATCTTACACAATAAGAAATTAGCAGAACTTCTAGACATTCTAAGAGAATGGTTGGCCTTTCATATTACCAAAGACTCAAAAGGACATAAATATTAAGATCTTCATTTTTTAGATACTATGTTCATTGCAGAAAGTTCAAAGGACAGATATATTAAGCTCTTCATTTTTTTAGATACTTTGTTCATTGCAGAAAGTTCAATAAGCCCTGGACTAGAAAAAACAATATTCACAACAAAGATTGGCAGTATATCAAATTGAAATCTTGTTACACCTAGAGAAGTTTATTAAATTGAAATTTCTTGTTGCATTTAGAGAAGCGAGGTGATTTACATTCAAGGCAAAGAAGATGTTCTTAAATGTCTTTATGTGTATTGTATGATGATTTTATCAACATAGCATAAATTTATTTATTAAAAACTTAAAATAAAATAAAATTATTAATAATAATTTCAATTTCATTCAAATTGCAGGTGTATTAATTGTCAAGAATTTAAATCCAAAATTAACATAGATTTACAACAAAAACATTAGATATAATTTTTTTTCAAATTTTATGAACTTTTATTAATAAAAAGTAATTGAATAATACATGAGCTCCAACGCCAATAGCCTCTAGTTGCAATGAGATTCCCATCTCGATCAGGGCAGTGATTCATAGAATCCATTTAAATTCATTATGTACATAAACAAAGGAAATATGTAAGTTGAAAAACCCTTGCAAAACTCTGATAATGACCTGGGAAACATACGGTAAAGTGCAATGTGTACATACATAAGAAGAAATTCATTTAACATACATGAGAGAGAAAGCGCTTGTCTGCCCTTGTAATCTAGTTCCATAGGCAATTGATATGAGTTTCTTGGTCAAGCATGGACACAATAGATTAACTTGTGTTGCTTATTATGTATTTGTCTCCAAAAACATTCATAGCTCAAGATGTTATATAGAGAACACAAAGATATAAGAAACAATCTAAGTTATATGAAATATTACCTTTCTTGGATATGAGTTGCATTAGATTGAATCTTTGCACAACTGCAACACCCTCTCTAAATGATGTGCTCCAAACCGACGAATAGATAGATACTAACTGCAACACCTTCTTTAAATGATGTGCTTCAAACTCGAGAATAGATAGGCAATGAGGGCTGTGGATGGATAGAGATATTGTAATATCATAAAACTCAATTTGGATATTAGATGCATCAGCCTAAAACATTCCAGAGACAACACGAAGTTGGATAAACAATGTAATATCAGAAGTCTCATCGAATATTAGATGCAACGACCTGAAACATTGCAAACTGCAACATAATCTTTTAATATATGATAGTACTCCAAACCAAAGAAGAATAGATAGAAAATGAGGGCGATGGATAAATAGACAGTGAGGGCGATGGATAAATAGACAATGTAATAACATAAGTCTCATCTAGAGGGCAGTGAACATCCGAATAGATAATAATCCATGCATAACAGCTGGTTGACTTCCTTGGCCAAGTGGCTAGCTCTTTCTAACATCTGTTGCATAGTACTTGTAATCCTGTCCTCCACCTGCCTGCCAGAAATATCGCGATTAGTGTTTGGTTTGCAGGCTCTGTCTTTGACAGACGCTGACTTCCTTTTGTTCTTGGAATTCCCTCTCGACCCCAAAGTCCAGACCTTGAACCCACCATGGCCCTCGATCCTCATATAGCCTCCTCCTCTATTCGTGTATTTCTCGTAATATGGACTGGTTGGGATGGATTGAAAGGTAACATAATGTGTCTGCTTGAACCTTCTCCTCCTATCAATTAACATTTTTCTGGGGACTGGATCGATGTAGGAAATTTGCAAGGACAATAAATTATTAACCAAGGTAAGGATAAGGAATTATTAACCCTCTTTAATTAAGGGTGATTGCTTTAATTAAGAGTGATTGTTTGTATAGCGTTTGGCGGATTTGTGTAGCCTGAAAAGGTATTTTCTAAGGATGGCCCAGTGCCACGCAGTTATACTCCTTGTCGTCATGGCCAGTGAGAGATCCGCAACCACTTTTAGGGCTCGAATTCAAGCAGAGAGCCTGGTTGTGCGTTGATCGATTCTCCCATGGCGGAGCATGGATACCAGGCGTACAAAAGCGCAACCACTATGCAAAACAAAAGGATTCTTGTAAATTCTGATGTTTATGTTCAACCCACCAGGTGGTTAATAACCCGGTTGAAGCGCAATGATCATACGCCTGTAATTCCATAAAGAAATCCTGACTCGAAACATGAGGCACACAACGTTAGAAAATGAGCGGTTTAAAAAGGATTTTTAATTGTCATTCAGTCTCTTCTTTCTAAAAGCTCCAGATCTCCCATAATGAGTCGAACTGAATCTGCATAAGTAGAGAGAACCCAGAGAAGTACAGACATAAAAAGCAGGTAGACAAATATTCTCTATATATATTCTATGTGTGCTTCTCTGTATATAGTCTACCACTGAAATTCCATTTCATTTCATCATTCGAAAATATATTTTTGAACTGAACAGGTACAATTTGGGCCTTCTCCAGTTGTATACACCGATTACTGTGTGAAGGCTATCGTGGAGGGAGAGTGCAAAGGAAACCATTATGTGACCATTCCCATTTGGTATAGCATCGTCTTCCTGTATAGGAATCCCGCAAAGTCCATCGGCTTAGACTTTGTATCTGAAAATGACTCCCATATTCATAGTAAGGCTGCCTCTACCTCCTTCATTGCTTACTCTGTCCTCGGGAAGCAGCAACAACAGCAGTAGCTACCGCTCACCAAGGAGGTTCTGGATGCAACGTGAGTGAATAAGCATAAAAAAATTACTTTTTCTTGATGGTTAGATGTTTAGAGTTCGTAGGATTCCATGGTTGTGCCATGTCCTAATTGGAAACTGTCTTGGTCCATGATTGTTTTTGAATTGGAAGAATTAAATGTTGATATATATTTTATTATGTTTGAAGTCAGTCTTGCAAATGATAGATGGCAACCCTAGCTTCCATGTTGGATGTGTAGTGATGCAACTGAAAAAGCGGATGACTATAAAGAAAGTGATAACAGGCCGCTCATGTTGGAAAAGAATAGGGCATCTTGAACATGCTAATAATAGAACCAGGACTTGGCCGCGAGCTCGTATCATGTAGATAGTATCTTCTTCCTCGATATCGGATTGCATAGACAACCCAAGAGAAACATGGATTTTGCCTGAGTATAACCCCGGTTCATTCTCCAGTCAAGTGATCTTCAGCAGTAATACCATTTTCCCCATTCAACTTGGGAAATAATTTAAGGTACCAATCAGGCAGGTCCCCTAGCTGATCAACTAGTGGTAGAAAAAGGGGCTTAAATCTAGTAGCTAACCAAGGGTTAGGTGGAGTTGGTCCAGCCATATGAGGGTTCGGATTTGTTCTCTAAGGATGAACTAGGGTTTGAACTTTAGGTAGAAAATCTATGGAAGACATAAAGAAGTAGAAGGGCATAAGACTGATGGAAGTACAGGGTTCAGGAAGTATAAATTCTTGGATACTCTCCATACACCACCTTTGACTCTTGATATGCCAGGTATATCTTGTAAATAAGAGGATTTTGTGTGTGTGTGTGTGTGTGTGTGTGTGTGTTTCTTCTTTTAGACTTCTAAACAATTGAGTGACTTGGAAAAAGGACATGGACAACAACAAACAGGAAGACACTAGTGATGAGGAAACGATGGCCCTGCAAAGCCATCATATATTCTAGGTAATTTTGGAGAACTAAATTAGTATTCATAGCTTGAAATTCGGCATTGATATTCATTAAATTGATATCAATTTTGGACAGAACCATGCTGGTCTTTTTAGCTTTAGCTATAGGTGTGTATGAACAAAAGAGTAAAGCTGGAAAGTTTGCATCATATCCATGCTCAATTCTACAAAAAGATAGCAAATTTATAGTACAATAATATTGTATAGTAAATTCCTTTGGGTTTTTTTTTTCTGATATTGAAAATATTGCTCTGGTTTACAATGATTTAAGGGGAAATAATTTACCTTAATAGTAAATTCCTGTAAATATGTAAATATTTCTTTGGTTTACAAGTTTACAATAAATCATTGTAGGGAAAATAATTTACCTTAATTGTAGCTCGTAATTCGCTCTTTTCTAGGATTTCCTAGGATTTCCAACACTCTCCCATGATTTCCAATGCTCAAGCAACACTTTCCAGGATTTTCAATGATCCAAATTTCCTCCAAATTTCAAGGATTTCCTATGCTCCAACAACAACTTCAGCCTGGTTCAGACATGCTCCAACAACAGCTTCAGCCTGATTAAGCCCGGTGATGTATTGTATAAACCCACCAAAATTTGGATTTCCAATGCTCCAACAACAACTTCAGCCTGGTGATGTATTATATACACCCACAGTGGTAGTGGGTGGAGAAAGGCAGTAGAATGATTCCAAAACTCACCGCCCATAGATATGACGCATAGATAGAGATCTGTGGATCTGCAACATACACAAATCGGTTTGTTATAGATAGAGATCAACAGATCTGCAACATACACAAATCGGTTTGTTATAGATAGAGATCTGCAACATACAGAAATAATAAATCATAGATAGAGATATGCAACATACACAAATCGGTTTGTTAGTGATGTCAGTGATCCGCCGCATACACAGTGGATACAATGCGTCCTCACTCCTTAAATTAATGCAGTTAAGAACCTATTTAAAGACTTCATAAAATAGAGGATTCAATGAAGTTATAAGAGGTTGAAAACTTAGGTTATGAGGTTGAAAACTTAAGTTATGTAACATTATGAATTTTTTTACATAGATTCAATAAATTATAACTTAGCTTCAATAAATTATAACTTAGCTTATCTATGAAAGCTATGCAATAAGACATCCATCTTCTTAGCCAATAAGATTTCAAAAAACTATGTTTAAATATTATAAAAAAATAATGATTTATTTTCTCTTATCTATAAGTTTGGAAGGCATGAAAATATTTGAAGTCAACCCTCAAACTAATTGACAGTCAACGCTCTATCAAACGCTAGAGTCCCTTCTTGCCTTCGACAGGTACTAATAATCTTCATAAATTTTTGGATAACCTTACAAAGTTGTGTGGTATCAAATGACAAGACGTTGAGAAATAAATCAAATTCCTCAATATATCCAAATATTATACATAGTGAATGAATATGGGAGGATTGCTCATCATTGACATTGATATTGATTCCCTGAGAAAGATGAATTGGGTATTCTATTTCAAATGCCTAACTACCAATAGTTTTAATTTTATTAATATAATGCTGAATACACAACATTTTAATAGTTATTTTTGGGTAAGTTTCCCAACATGTTGGTAATATTTAACAAAGGACAAATTAATGCTTGAAAATTAGTTGATGCAGCTCATGAGAAGGGTGATATATTTTTATATCCCGAAGCGAATGGACTAATTTGAATAGTAAGGATGGGCGGCCTCAGTAACGCTCCCACCAAGAGATGAGATGGGCAAGTCATTTCTTTTAGGGAAACTAAACTGTATTTATCTACTTCATATATATATATATATATTATGTCCAAAGTTTTTTTCATGAATTAAAGCTAAACTTTGGGTCATTGTTTACACCATGTTTTTTCCAAGAGAATATGGAGATGTTTGGTGAAGTTGTGGTTTTATTTAATGTGTATGTGGGAAATAATAATACTAAAATGTTGGTAATTAAAGTAAAGAAAAAAACATTTTCTACTTAGATATTTTTGTTTGTCTCACAACATACTCTATGCATAGTTCACTTCTTCTCGTCAAATAACATCCTTCTCCTACTAGGTTTTATTTGTTTGGACATAGGATGGTGAAAAATTGTTGCTTATGTATAATTGAGTGCATGGAAGCACAAAGAAAGGGGAATAGGTAATTTGGTGGATGGATGTTACACTAGGAAGGATCTAAATAGTGGGAGATTAGAACATTATACAATAGCTCTTTTTCCCTAGTCATGAAGATGACTCTCTCAAAAGTGGTGTCTCATTTCGCTTGATCTATCACATAGGTGCGTTGTTTGTAATATATTTTATGTGTATATTATTTGTAATTCTTATATTCTAGGTTATAATATTCAAAAACTTATAAGGAAACGTTTATTGAAATAATATTCATAAATTTTTTGTTGACCTTGTAAAGTTGTGCTATCTCCAATGATAAAGATGTCAAGGATTTCTCATCACTAACAGGATTTCTCATCACTAACATTGTTTCTATTGGAGAAACATTATTTGGGTATCATATTTTTAATGCCTAAACAACAATAATTTTATTAATATAATGTTTTGTTTTGTCTTTGTATCAATCGAATTGGGGGAATAAGTAATTGGGCATAATCTCACCCGCATGACTCGAGGTCAATTCTTCGAGTTGCCACTATAACCCCCAATTTTTACACGCAGAAAAGCAATCACACGTCAAAGTTTAATCCTAAAGGGGATTTGAACTGAGGTGGGTGTTATTATCACAATTAATCCCAACCATTCTACCCCTTGATGAGCTTTATTATTATAATGTTGAATACACTACATTTTGATAGTTTTTTTAGGCAAGTTTTTGAGTACATTTGAAATATTTAACAAGAACAAATGAATGTTTGTAAATGCATAGTTGATGTGACACATAAGAAGGGTGGTATAATTTTTATATCAACACTGACACATCCAACACACATTGCATATTCAAAGAATCAAATCAGAAAGTAATGATCCACTATTTTAAGGAAACTTAAGAAACAATGAGCAATTCCCTATAATCTAGTCCATGTAATTTCAGGAATCAATATTTAGACACTGCAATCCCTTTTCTACTCCATTACATCATAAATTTAAACCAGTACCAAATTCAAACCAATACCAAATTCGAATTGAATGCTAAAGAAGGTCCAAGCTTCATATATAAATAAACTTCATTCACAAAATTTTAAAATAATTATGATAACCATGCTAATTTTTCTTTATATGCTTTAGCATTACATAGATGTATGAAGCAAAATCAATCTTTACCATTTTGTTAATACTCATTTCACCTATTCTACAATTCATTCTTACCGATATCCCCTTTGAAACAGGAATTTCTTCTTGAACATTCGAAAGTAGAAAAACAAAAACAAAATTGGGTAAAGATGTATTAAAAATGTAACATTTATTATTAATGTAATATAAATAAAGTACTTCGCATTTGGGCTAAACACTAAAATTAAAACACTACATAGTTTGGTGTTGCTAATACTCATCTCACCTATTCTACAATTCTTTCTTCCCGATATTTTTTTTGAAAGGAGAATTTCTTGTAAAGCATTCGAAAGTAGTAAAACAGAATTGGGTCAAAATGCACTGAAGATGTAACCTTTATTATTAATATAATTAAACCACTTACCATTTGGCCTAAGCACTAGATAAAATACTACATAGTTTTGTGTTAATGTAATATGAGGAAATGATTTGGAAAATTTCCAGAAAGTAACTTTAAATTGTAAGTATCTTATTTCATTGAAAAGGTTCAACATTTCAATATTTTTTTAATATTTTTTAAAAATTGTTATAGTTTATGTAGCACACCTTACTAACTCAACAACTTAAAATATGATACCTATTAAACTAAATATGTATAACAAGATAAAAACATATGCACTTAACATGAAATATTTGAAACATGATTGCAATTCCATTTATATACATACAACATTATTTAAAATCTTAAAAAATAGAATAATATGTAAAACAATTAGAATTCATAAATAAAAATAGTGAATATAGATATTTTTTTTTATTTTTTTAAGTAAATGTGCAATCAATTGCAGAGGATGAATGTTCCACCTAACCGTAGATTTGTTGCTTTAATTATCAGCAACAAATCACTCTTGAGCTAAGGCTATGAATCCACAAGAGAGAGTGTCTCCTTAGAGTGTCTACTATCCACTTACAACCCAAAGTAACCCATACCAAACTAATTTTCTACAACCACTCCAATCCACTAGCACTCTTTCCCCTCAACCTACACAACCCAAGGAATGAGATCCCCTTCTTTACCACGCAGTCCCTCATGCTATCCCACTTCCCTTCAAGACTCCATCACAGGTTGGCTAGGAAATCTCTCTTGTAGGGGACTTCAAGGATGTCACTTGTAATATGAAAAGCTCATAAAATCAAACTCAGTGGCTCTTATGCAGAAATATCATTCTACAGGCCTAACAACATGCTTCTTCATGCAAGTACAACTCCAACAAGCTGCCCACAAAACCCACTATGGTTGTCTTCAAGCTCTAACACTCAACACACTCTTGTTGTTCTAAAAAATGCTTGTAAAAACTACCTACAATACACATTCAAATTTATTTTTACCCATACATATTGATTGTCACATTCCCCAATGTTGATTGTATCCGGCCCCATGCTCTCAATAACTATGTGAGGTGACTTTTCACACCAACCCTCTTACATGTATTCAATGATAGGGGCTTTGAAACACTCAAAAGAGAAAACAAAAGGTTCATACAAAAATATATTTTAAGAAAATGGTTTGGTATTAATAGACATGAATAATTCCTACTTGGACCCCCCTCTCTCATGTGGAAACTTAGCACCCATAGCTCCATCCATCTGCACATAGTGATACATTTTATTTTATTATTTTGATATACAATGTTTACATATTACATCGGACATGTCATAGTTTATCATTCAATCTATTCATAATATGTTAGTCATAGTTTAAACATTCTACCTTTTGGCTCTTTTCTAGTGTTATTATTTGGTTAATTTTGGTTGGAAATCCGGTGAGAAATTGTTGGATTTGAGATTTTAGTGGTTAAGATTGTATAATTTGTGAGGGGTTTTTCAACGCTGAATCCATTTATGTAATTAGAAATACAATTTAAACAACAAAAAATTGCGATTTCGCCCAAATTTATATAGGGAATTTTGATGAAAAATGCCAAAATTTAGACAACCCCATATTAATATATATTTTAGCCCAATGGGTTTAGCTCTAGTGGTTGAGTCTTGTAAATTACATTGAAGAAGTTATTCTTGGACCTCACTCGACGTCCTCACCGAGGAGGGTTTCCTTCGATATGTATTCCATCCAAAAAATATTAATATATATTTAGTAAAGTAATAAAAATGCATTAATGACAAAGGCATATCCTCGAAATGAGGAAGGGTTTAGTAGGATGTGTATTTCATCTAAAAAAATATTAATATATAAAAATAATAAAATAATAAAAATACATTAATGAGAAAGGTATATCTTTGAAATTAGAGGAAGTATGAAGGGTTTCTCAAAATATGTATTCCATTGAAATATATATTTATATATTACCTCATTAAACAGTTGTCACAGTACATAACTGATCAGTTTCACAGGCTTGCCCCTAGTTCCACCAAACTGGTGGAAACCGAAACAAGTGGCATTCTTTTGTTCTTGTAACCAAAAGTAGAAGCCACCACTTGCTCCACCAAACAGTTGGAAACCAGATCAAGTGGTAGGAGAGTGTTATGACAATGTTATTTAGACATGCATAAAAAAACTGATCATACAAATTGAACATAAAAACTAAGTAGTAAGACAGGAAAACTAGACAGTAATGCAACAAAAACCCCATTGCGTCGCAGATAGAGTGCTGAGGGCCGAGAAACTTTAAACATTAGTAGGATTGTTAGAACAGTGGAACCTGCCATCCAGAGTGTCACCGTGAGGAGTGAAGGCAAAAGGTTGCGCACAGGTCGGACATCTCTGCTTGAGTGACACACTCGAGAAGGTGTCGAACAACATATCAATTCTGCTACTGAGGAGGGTGTGTCGATGGAGCTGCTCCATCATGCATCTCCTCATCTCGAAGATGAATTCCAAGTGCTCCGGTGCAAGAAAGTCAGGTGAGCTCGAGTCTCATCCTGTGTCTGAAGTAGGAAAAGGAGGCTCGACTTGGCGGTCCATACAGGGAATTTCTCCCTCCAGTGCTGCCTCTGTGTCCATTGCTGTAATAATGGTGCTGGATCGATCCTAAGGTCCGAGACCGTGTAGAGGAGGGATTCTGGTGGAACCAAAATTGGTTCGTTCGGAATTTCCTCCTCCACATAAGCCATTGGAGGCGTCTTCGACTCCTTGGTTCTTTGAATCAAAGCTGTTGAGGAAGCCCTCGCCAATTCACGAAGGTGTCTCTGCCTTGCTACGTAAATGAGGGCGCACAGAGGCTGATAGTTGAGCAGAGTAGAGCTCCAATGCAACAAAGAAACAGAATGAAACATGTCATGGCCAACCTGGAGGATTATCCGAGAAGCTGATACGACTGCACAATCTCCTCCTGTACCTATCGTCATCCCCCTGCCATGACACATTGAAGGCGTCATTAAACTTGCACGAGGGAGCCGTCCCTCCATCCTTGAGTGCGTTTAAATCCGTCCTCCATCCAAGAATGAGGCTCGAGGTGGCCGCTGACCATATTAATAACTCAGCCCACATGTGGGCTGCGCACCCCATCGAGGGAAAAGATATATATATTACTATATATTTAGTAAAGTAATAAAAATAAATTAATGACAAAGGTATAGAATACTCAATTTTTATGTTTATGTTTTTATTTTACTAATATATGGATAATGGTTAATAAATCATGTTTTAGTTTTTAGTTTTAGAGTGGTTATATATTTTTATTATTTATTTTAAATAAATTTAAATTTTTGTTTTTAAATTTACAATAACTTATTTAAATTATATTTCCATATAATTGATAAAAAAATTATGATTATAAAACGAAAACAAGGACGACCTATACGCTCGCTCACTCTCACATATATGTATATATTTAATAACTAACCAAAGCTTATGATATATTAGGAGTAATAAACGAGGCAAGTTCTTCATCGACGTTCGAAATATCTTAAATCTTACCATCTGAATTGGGTTGTGGCGCGGGTGGTAATCGACGTCTGGAGTGTTTTTGGAACCTTCCGAACTTATACGGCCATTTCCGTCGGCAGAATTTGATAGCTTCTTCTTCGCACCAGAGGAGACTCGGCAGAATCAGTGTGTAAGGATGATTGTATACCAGGACATTATCACAGGTGACCCTCTCTGTTCCTGCAATCCTATGGTTCATCACTGTTTTTTAATTCTATGGACGGTTCTGAAATCTCCATGCAAAAAGAATTTCATAAGCTCAGGCATTTTAATCTGAGAAATTCTAGCTTGTGTTTTTGTTCGTATAGGTGTCTAGCTTTGTGTGTTGTATCAAAGAAATTTTAAGGTCTGGGCAGAAAATGGGTCTGAATTTCTGTGTTTTATGAAAAAATTATGGTTTGGGTGTATGATGGAA
>JASDQU010750937.1:15151-25379 GCA_032191745.1 Picea mariana
CGAGTATCCCGTATTTGTCTGAGCCGTGTGGTGTCGTAACTGTGGGATGTTGCAGCCACACAGTTCCTCGACTGAGGGTGGCTTGCTGCCGTCGACTGTTTCTTCCTAAATCGTGATGTGTCCTAGTGTGGACGGTTGTCGTTTTTGGACATCCATACCCAATTTTCGGTTGCTATTGTCATCCCTGTGTGAATGAGTGTTGAACCATTGTTGTTGTCCTCACCTGGTTGGAGCTGACTCAAGGAGTGCTAAAGAAGCGGGTTGTCAGGCTCGTGGTAGAAGAGGTAGGTTGTCAGGCCTGTGAGCAACTCTCTCTAGGTGAGAGAGTCTGCTGGGAAGTGGTTTTCTCCGAGAGAGAGTCCAACACTAGCTACGAAGCTCTCATAATTCCTGATCTGACCTATTGCCAAGACCTAGAGAGGGAGGTGAAGCAATTGATGGATTGTGCTTGTGAAGGTGTATACTCCCGGGTGGAACATGCATGTGGGGAATGAGATTCCATGATTAGTGGGCATAAGAAGTCTCCTGAAGAGAATCCTTCCGGTTGCTTTATGCAATTTTCTGTAACCTCAACCTAGTCTAGGATTCCCTTGCCCTGGGTGGAGCTTGGTCCCAGCTAGGGGGTGACCCACTGCTGAGCGTGATGAGCAGCATGGTCTATGGCTAAGAGGTTCATGGAAGGTCTGCACATAGTTGGTGGATTTACTCCAGCGAAAAGATAAGTATCAGTGTGTGCTTAATTTATATGTTATGCATGTTTGTGCTACTGATGCTTGAATGCTATCATGTGTTCCATTGCATGTATGAATTGTTGTTAATTCTATTTTAGTCTGTATGATGGCAGTAACTCTATGTTAAATGTGTTAATTTGATTTAATGCATATTATATATAAGTGTATATTCCACAGTAGTGGCATTGACCGATCTTTGGAAGGCCAAGGATGTTACAAAATGGTATCAGAGCTTTAAAGGCTAAGTTAAGGTTGTGTTGGTAGCATTACCCGGTCTTTGGAAATCCAGGGATGTTACACCATCATGTCCCAAGCGTGCAAAAATGTATCAATTCTTAAGATGCACAATTTATTAACATGAATTTGAGGAACACTACTAGCAAAATGGGTTCACATCAATGAATGCAATCTAAAAAATGTTCACATCAATGAATGCAGTCTCAAAAGGGTTCACAGCTGTTTAATCCTTTAATGGTTGAGAAGGCAAAGATATGTAGAATGTATACCTTCTATAGCTTTTAAAAAAAATGGGTTTTTGAGATCCTGCAACAACAATCAACAATCAACAAGAATGACAGTAATATACAAATTCACTAGAAAAAACAAGGGTTGATCATAATTTTAATGGATCTATATACATTAATCATTTCATTGAAAAATAGGCAATTTGAGAAAGTGGGCACGAGGAAGTTTTGTGCAACATTTTTTTTAAAGAATTTAATGGCAATTGCAATGCTTACCAAATCGAGAAGGGAGACATCAACCCAATTGCGTATGCCATAATTACACGTTTTAGGAGGCCACCAATCTAAATTAACACATATGAAATTCCCATATGTCTCAACAATATTGGTACTTGCATTCAAAACAAGAGTCATAAATTACCCATTATAGGCCTTTACACAACAAAATACCACAAATGTTTCCTAGATATAGAAACCCAATTCATGAAAAAGCGTCATTTTTAACTAGGAAAATCTCACAATCGTAGCTCTGAACAACCCGAGGACACTAGAGTCACACTACTAACAACATCGGTGGATGCCCAACATCTGTGACTATAGACGACGATGCAGACACACAAAAGTATACAGGTGTTACTGGTATGGACAAAGTGTCAAGACAATTGTTAGAATATTTACACGTACTTTCTATGAGGAACCGTGGAGATGGATGGTGTTGATATGGTATTTTTTTTTATAAATTTGTATACGTGTTACACTTTCAGAGTGGATTCCATATAAACATAGGACCACTTTGTAGTACTACTCGTTAAGTTAAAATAAACATATTTACTTAAAATTTATGGCATTATATGTTTTTCAAGAAAGGTCAAATAAAATTTCATTGAAGTTTGTTTTTTTAGTGTTTCTTTGAAAACAATGAGCACCCACTCCAAATATTTTGCAGATTACAGGCAACCATAAAGATTTATAGAGAATAAAAGATAATACAATGGAAGATTGCCTAGATCATAGAGTGTTAAACTTGTGCTGCAAAGTATAAAACAATGTTGTAAATAACTCAATTCCCATTTTCTAAATAATGACATGAAATGCATTTGTTGATTTGTTTAAATGGTGGATAGCTTACTAAATGTATTGTTATTTAGTGAGTTTTCATTATATTTTTCTTGAATGTATTTCAAGAAGCTATAATAGTTATTGCTATTGCTCTTTATGAGATTGGTTATTTTCCAACTTTTGATTATACACTATAAGAATATAATTAGATTTTAATGATATCTATAAATTTATTTTAGCTCTTGTATTGTTAAGATGTGATCATTTCTATATTAATGTATTAAACACTGTACTTTCTTTTACATCTATGTTTTAAAGCTTAGTTTAGAATATAATTTAATTTTGTAATTGTTACATCTACTCAAAACAAATTAGTAGTATTAATTTACATCCTATTAGCTAGCTATCTCAAAATATTTTGTATATTGTTAAGGTTTGGAAATTACCATGTTTRCATGATAATCGTTGCAACTTTGTTTTAGTTTCATAACATAGTTGAATATAGATTAGTTTCATAACATAGTTGAATATAGATTCACTCAGCTCGCATAATTACCTAACACCAACTTTTAAGTTTATATTTTCTTAGAAATATGAGGGTTTCACTACATATATAATGTATCAATGCATATTTTATTTATAAAGTAACATATGATGCTAATAATTTAAGTTTGATTCAAGTTTAGAAAAAAATTGATTTAATTTCAAATTTAAATTGATGTTTATAGTTTTGGATTTCAGTATATGATATTAATAATTTCAATATGCGACTTTTGAATACATTAATATTTTTAGTGGATTATGACATATAATATTAATAATTTCAATATGTAACTTTTGAATACATTAATATTTTTAATAGATTATATCATTTGAATGAATTATGTTTAAGATTATGTTCTTGAAGTAAATTATCCTTGGAGTGAATTATGTTTCTACAACAAAACCTCCTAAAATGTCATTTCCAATATATCCACTTAAAATAGTAACATTGGTGAATGCTACATAACCATTGCATATCTAGTGAATTATATTCTTAACCTTTGGTCAATACTCCATAGCCACTTTCCCATGGACTCTCATTAAAATGTCATTTCCAACATACCCACTTAAAATAGTACCATGGGTGAATGCTACATAACCATAGGATATCTAGTGAATTATATTCTTAACCTTTGCTCAATACTCCATAGCCACTTCCCCATGGACTCTCATTGTGTGGTTATTAGTCCCTGCCTCCGGCTAGGGACTATAGCATTYTCATAGCGGTCAAAGGGCTTTGACCTTCTAGTCTATTCTATGACATTAATTGGTRCCTTTTGTAGAGTATTGTACTAAAACCATATTATTTGCGCTTTTTGCTATACAAATAATACATTTTTGAATTTTATCATTTATATTTTGTGATTTTTAATTTTTRATTTTTGATTWTTGATTAGTTAAATTCATTTKAATTTTACATAAATCCCTTGGTGTAAGCTGATTTATTTCCCATATTTGTGAGAAATAAAAATTAATTAAAAAAAAAAAACAAATTTTCTGAATTACTTATAGCTCCTTTGGAGGCTGGCTCTGRTTCTGACAGACAATGCATCCTCCCTCGCTRCGTGCTCACCGCTTAGTGACCTCCTCAATGCTTAGCCACCTGCTTACATTCACGTCTCCCCCACCGCCCTACACATTAAATTTATGCTATTCCATTTCTTCTGATTCCCGTAACATTAAACAGTGATGTTATCCAGAGAAGGTTCGTCCACAATGCTTCAGCTACCTGCAGAAATGGAAATTAAAAATCATGTTAGCATCAACAAAGCATCAAATCCACTAAAATTTATGTTCTTAGACTCTATGTTGTGAACATTGTTAGTTTTATCTGTTTCCTCAGTCACTATTCTCCTTCAGCAAGAGCAACAAATTCCACCGTTGTATATTCTTCAGCAGCGACAACAGATTGGCACACTCAGCAGAATTAGTGCAGCTTCGGTTCCCCTGTACAGATTATAGTGGGTGGGTGGGTGCATTGTTGAAAGTGCAGCATAGAAGCTTCAGTGAGGGCACATCAATAGTTATAGATAGTTAGAGATAGAGGTAGGTGCCTATATGCTAGTTTAAAGTTGCTATCTTTAAAGTGCTGTCTTTTCCTTATCACACCCTACTTTGTATCATAATGAAATTTGATGAAGAGTAGGATCAAAGATGGGGAGATTCACCTGGAGATGGGCCTACAACTCCTTAGCACAACCTTAGCTCCCTGCATCTCTGGTAGCTCTCGCTCGTTGTGCAGGTAAATTATGTATATTGCAATGAGAATAAATTGTAAAATTGTAAATAATATTATTTAGAAATAAATATGTCCATGTAAATGTAAATATTATGTATATTGTAGTGGAAATAAATAGTAAATATCATCTATATTGCAGACATTATTTATATTCATGTAGACATAAATCTCTGAAATCTACTCTGCAAGAGTCTAAGAAGAAATATTTTTTATCATGTAATTACATGTTTTAGCCATGCTTTAACCATTGGAAACTTTCATCAATACCTGGATCACCTTCAGAACCTTCCACTGATACATCTGCAAAATTGAAGGAATATATATATACTTAAAAACATGTCAAATTTCTACAGTGAGATACTAAATTTAATTTGGCATCCAGGAACAATACTATCATTCATACCTGTTAATGGATTCAAATCTTTAACGTCAATAGCAGAAGAAGAAGCAACACCAAATCGAGCTTCTCCAGTGTATTTTTCCTTTTCATAAATGGTAGAAGGAGCTGGTATACTGCTAATCCCAGGATATAAGGTCGCATGAATTTCATTAACTGTTTGAATGCAACACCTTTAAATAGAGCCAGGAAAACTAATGCTTTGTAGTAAAAGTAGTAAGAAACATAGAATTCAGGCCACAAATAAGTGGAATAATGGGCACTACATATCAATCAACAAACAACAATGCAAAGGAGCAGAGGATTAAGGTCGATGAACTTCTCTCCCTTAACTTTTCCCAAACCATTTATTTTGTGCTAATCTGGGGAGGGTTGAAACTTGCTTGGAATATTATTTAGTGCATAATATTTTCATAAATTTAAGTTTTTTTTAAGAATACATATTGTTAACATTATTTAGTGCATAATATTTATTATATATTTTACCATTTTTTACAAATACATACTTCTTTTGAAACTAATTATTACTGAAAAGATTTACTCTTACATACTTCACTCTACCTCCCCTAAAAGACTCCACCAGGGTTTAAAGGAAAGGAGCAGGCGGTGAGAGGCTAGCAGAAGAGAAGGGATGGATTCGGGCGTGCTACGTGAACAATTAGACTCTGAAAAAATGCTAAAAGTTTATAGTTGAAAA
Organism: Picea mariana; assembly: GCA_032191745.1. NCBI lineage: Eukaryota > Viridiplantae > Streptophyta > Pinopsida > Pinales > Pinaceae > Picea > Picea mariana. Next base: position 20,781 of record JASDQU010750937.1, read on the forward strand.
CAATATTTAATGCAAACCGAATACATTTAATACAAATCTTACTAAGGCTTGTTATCTTGATTTCAAAAGGAGGTTTCTTCTTCAATGACCAACGCTCAGAAATCAAGGTACCATAACATTGGATTGAATATAAAGACTATTTCTTTGGCACTCATCTCCATCTGTGTTAATTAACTGTAACTTAATGTGGGTGGTGCAATTGCAGTAGGTCTGCCATTTCTACCTGCAAATTGAAACCGTTCATAAACTTGGAATTCAAAACATTTGGGAAGACCTTCTCTTGGGTTGCACGCCACTGAAGCAGGAAGTGGAGGCGACAATGTACAAGGTTTAGTTAGACACGTTCTTAAACAATGCGTGCATGCTACACATGTAGCATTGAAAATTGTGGTGATGATGATGGACACTGTCTTAAGTAGTTCATCCCTGACACGTTGAATTCTGCCCCAAAAAACGTTAGGCGATGATGGTGGATACGTTCTGTGGATGCGGCTAAAATGAGATTACACGCTTAAGATAGCTGACGTGGCCCCACTAATAAATATACTCCACACGTGTTTTTCCAACAAAGCATTGAAATTCACTTCAAGCGGAAAAACAAGTGGTGTTCCCACCTCTTCCCATACATACATCATCATTCTTTTTACTTTCCAGACAAATTACTGCCACAACACAGATATACAAAGATATCCACACTCTAATTTAATTTAATTTCATCTATGGTCTCACATACATACATATATATATAAACCATAGATGATTAATGACCATGGCAACCTTGTCATGGAAGTTGTCACTAAATCTTTCAGTGACATCATCTAAGAATCTGTGAAATGTGAAATCCACGATCTGTATTAACAAAGAAAGTTTGATATCGTGTATTACAACACTTTGGCACTTTCAAAAAAATGTGATTTAGTCATCATGACTCATATGACAATATTCTCTTTCCCATTGTTGCGGATTGTTGTTGAATCTCGATTCTGATTTTGAATGGCGTAACAACAGTATCAACATATTTTTCTTAATATTAAAGAACAAATACATAAAAGTTTTTTTTTTCTTTAAAATTACATTAAAAAATAAAAAGTTAACATTTAAAAAATTATAAAAAATAAATAAAATGTTAACATCTCAAAAAATTAGAAATGATGAAAGTAATTTTAAAATAAAAAGTTAACATTTAAAAAATTATAAAAAATTAGAAAGAATGAAAGTAATTTCAAAATAAAAAGTTAACATTTAAAAAATTATAAAAAAATAAATAAAATGTTAACATTTCAAAAAATTAGAAATGATGAAAGTAATTTCAGTGGGTTGGTTAAGTAATGAATAATAACTTAAATATTATATATTATATTTTAGTAATATTTCATATTTTCCTATTTAATTTTTTTCTAAAACCATTATTATATTTTAGTTATCTTTCATATTTTCCCATTTAAAAACTAAACAAAATTTAAAAAAAATCATAATTATGTGTTTCATATTTTATACAATGTTTTTTAAGTTTTTGATTTAATCATTAACTTTGACATATTAATAATTGTTTTTTATTTAACGATAATTTTTAATCATATTAATAACTTTTAAAAAATGTTTGTAGTGAGGGATAATCCATAGTGCATATTTCGATAAAATCAATGATCATATCTTCAGTGTTCGACAAAGCCTCTGAACGAGTTCTATGATAAACGTCAAAGTCTTTGAACAAGTTCTAGAAAAAATATAAAATATATTGGTTAAAAAAAGCGAAAGCTCCTATAAATAACCGAGAGCTCTCTTCTTCTCCCAATTTTGACAGTAGCATGGCTAAAGTTCCTCCTTTCTCTCAATTTTGTCACTAGTTTGTTTGTAGTTCCTTTGTTTGTAATCATCGTATTTAAATACCTACACTCATAATCCAGTATTACAGAACTTAAGATCTATCCTTGACTTTTCCTAATTTTAGTGTTTTTCTGCTATGGAGATCTCTACCTTTGAGACAAGAGAGACCGAGGATTTTGGATATGGCATAAGGCTCCTTTACTTAGAATGATCCAAGAGAGCTTTTGGCCCTATCGATATGGAGAAGGGAAAGGACATCATCTTTTGTTCTTGTGTGCTACATTCAACGGCCCTATCTGATAATTACGAATAATATGTAGGTGGCCGTAGATAAAAGGAATAATTATTATAATAGCAATTATGCAAGTTAGGTGTTCTGTTTTTAATGTTATTATCACATCAGGTTTTTCCCAGCATCCCCGTCCCCGTCATACTTTAAGTATTCTTGCGTAAATGGCTCAAGAGTAAAATTCTTTTGACTTTTAATTAACTGGTCATATTGTAATGGCTCAACAGTAAAATTCTTTTGATTTTTAATTGCTTGTTTAATTTTTTTTTCAACATTTTAACATGACGACATGGCCTGGTGTTTACTAATACATATTAGTTAAGATGATTATTACAGGAAGATAATGACACTGATTCCAAGTGCCAAGGTTGAACAATTTACCCAACACGCCGGCCTTGTAATTTTACTTAGGACAAGTTGATAATAGATATATATTAATAAATAATTATTTTATTTCAAGAAATGTTTTATTACTTTGTTCAACGCACTTTACTTAAGAAATGTTTTATTACTTTATTCAACGCACTTTACTTAGGCAGGGACTAGCTGCTTTGCAGCTATTTCCCTTGTTGTTAAAGCATTTCATTGTGTGGTTATTGTTAAAACATTTTGAAAAATAATAAAGAAATATATCACTTTGAATAGAGCTTCAATTTTTTTATTATAGAAATTCCACCTTCTTTCTTAAAATCGAAAGCTAAAAACTATTCCCATCTTCAATAAAAGTTCAATGTGAGTAAAGTGCATGGAGCATCTTCAATAAAAGTGCATCGAGCATCTTGTAATTAGAAAGGGTGGAAGTGTTTGTAGACAATTTTCGCATTGTGTAGATTGCATATTATATTTGTGATTCAATTATGACAGGTTAAAGAGTGTATTTTAAGGTTATATTTTATATTAGTTTAGGTTATTGAGAATTTTCAAATTATAAATATAGTATATAAATTGTATTTTTAAAATGGTATATTTATTTTGTTATTTGTTTTTTTTTGGAATTTTGGAATTTAAATATTCAAAAACTAATTTATAAAATAAATTTTAGATTGGGATATAAAAGACATTTTAGAATTGAATCAAAGTGAGTAAAAAGAAGATTTAGTTTTTAAGTAATATAGTGAATTCTCTGTATTTGTTTTTGGTAGAGTGAATTTTACAATATTAAAAATTTTGACATAGATTTTAACAATAATTCAATTTATTGATAAAGAAAATAAAAAATATAAATAATACGATTTCAATAATAATAACATTGTGTAAAATCCTTAAAAGTATTAGTTTAAGAAAGATATACACAAATAAAAAATTAAACAATGTTAATAAGTTAATATTAATAGTTACAGTTATAATGTTAAATAAATAAATTACATTGATTTTATGAAAAAGGTAGAGATTTAAACATATACAAATAAAAAATTAAACAATGTCAATAAGTTAATATTTAGTAGTTATAGTTATAATGATAAATAAATAAATTACATTGATTTTATGAAAAATATTCTCAAGAAGAGATTTATGGACAATCCTCTTTATTCTATATTGATTTGATTAAAAATCTAAATAAACTTAGTATGTTAATTTTATTAATTATTATAAATATCAATATTATATTTTTTTAATTAAAGTTTATTTTCCATATATTTTGATCTCTTCATTTATTATATTAATGTTTATCAACATATTTAAAATTAAATAATAATCGAAGTTATTAAAATAATTAATAATAATAATAATAATCATAATTATTGAAATAATAATAATAATAATAATAAATATTATGAAAAGAGAAAATACATAAATTATCACTATAAAAGATGTTGTGCCAACTTTTCACATTGCAAAATTCCAAATGATATTTTTGCAAAGAGAAGGGTAACTTGAATTTTTACTTTTAATTTGAAACATTTGGTTCACAACTTATTTTTTACAAATAAGTACTAAATTTTTGGTTTGAAGAGGATATGATACCACAATAACTAAATAATTTTTAGGTTGAATAGGATATTATGTCCCAACTTATTTTTTACAAATAGGTAATACTTAATTTTTGGTTTGAAGAGGATATGATGTTACAATAACTAAATAATTTTTAGTTTGAATAAGATATGATGTCCCACAATTAATTTTTATTTTTAAAAATTGACATTATTTAAAAAATGGAAACCTAATTTTTACCTCTACACACTATGTCATTTTTTCTAAAATTTTGATAGTATTTTATTTCAGTATTTGAAAATAAACTTATTGGCTTGGCTATTTAGGGAAATATATTATCACCATGAGATAACAACATAAACATAATCCTAAGACATGGACTAGTTGCAATTATCCGTGTTATTGTTTATTGTTCCTATTTTTAAAAATAGGAACAACGACGCAAAGCCTCATTGTAGTTATGGCTTCCTCTACAAAACTATGTCTTCTTCCAACACTGTCTAAGCATCTTCTGTTAAGTCCTCTATGGTAGGTAGGACCTCCTCCACCTC
>JASDQU010750938.1:13809-26415 GCA_032191745.1 Picea mariana
ATTGTAGCACAGAGACAGTAGCACACTTCTTGTTTGAGCATGTGATCACTAGATTTGGATGCCCAAGGATTTTGATGAGCCACCAAGGCACTCACTTCATTAACATCACTATTAAGGCTACGACTGAAGAATTTGAAGTTTATTATCAAAAGAGTACATCGTATCATCCTCAAGCAAATGGAACAATGGAAGCCTTTAATAAGATCCTTGAAAATGCACTGACAAAGATCTACAATGTTAATAGGGAGGATTGGAACTTGAAGATACAAGCAGTATTGTGGGCATACAAAACCACATGAAAAAAAGTTGACCGAACAAACACCATTATGATTGGTGTATGGACAAGAAGCAGTGGTGCCATTATAATTTCTGGTCCCTAGTTTGCGCATAGCAGCAATTACAAACATGATAGAGTGAGGTGCAGTATAGGAAAGGGTAAATTAGTTGATGATCATGGAGGAAGATAGGATTCTAGTAGGGTTCCACCAAGAAGTCTAGAAAGCAAGGGACAAAGCTTGGCATGACAAACATATCAAGCAAAAGAATTTTAAAGAAGGAGACTTAGTCTTGGTTTATGACATCAAATCCCTTTAGCATCCAGGAAAAATTAGAATGCATTGGTTAGGACCATACGAAGTAAATACTTTCATCGATGGGGGAGCTATAAAGTTGAAGGATTTAGGAGGAACAAAACTCAGAGGGATGATCAATGGGAGTCGACTGAAGTTGTATAGGGACAGTCGACCTCCTAACACTTAAAAAAAAAAACACAGAAGGGTTACCACACCATACATCAAAAGAGAGCCACACAGGCGTATTGCACCAAAACAAGAATGAGCATTTGCACTCAGAAACGCTGGCACGAAGGAAAAAGGACCAATGGTCACTACAAAGTGGGAAACATCGGGAAATACAAATACGACAAATAACCACCAATAAACAATGACTCTCAAACTTAAATAACAAAAATGACTGATGGGATGCCGCATTAATTGAATCAATTGGTGACGACAAGGGAATTCAATAGCAAGTACGGAAGAAGTGTTGGTTCAATTAAAACAAAAATTGGGTAACATCTCCTAGAAGCTTCACACGATTCCTATATAACATAGTACGCGGGATTGGGGAGGTTATTGATGAATTAAGAAAAACAGAGAGAAATAGAGTATACAGAGCTGAGAGTGAAGTTTGCAGAGGTTACATAGGCCACTACATTCGATGGATAACAACCTTAACACCATGGTACCACCCAAACAAGGAGAATAGAACTAGGCCAACAGACAACCCCGAAGCAATGCCAGATCTCCACTGCAACCATAAGGAAGTGAACAACAACCACTTCAGCCTCCATAAGTTGTCAATGTGGATGAAATCTCATCTCCCAATAGGAAACCAAGAAGCTCAACACCTATTGTGGATGAAATATAGCAGACAACACCAGTGGGTATGGACATGGATGTACTAGAAAGGGGACAAGAATAATAGGATAAGGATTCAGGTAATCATTCAAACTCGGGAAACCATGAAGAAAGCCCAAGAGTTAATGGGATGGTCCTGAACCAAGAAGAAACGACCACACCAGAAAGGTCACACACAACCACACCAAAACAACCACAGGAGGGCACAATGGAAGATGTCACCAGCTAACTAGATGAGTATGAAGAAGAGAGAACAATGGAGTTTGGAACCTCAAGTTAGCCACCACATCGAAAGGGAAAACAACCAGTACCAAGGTCACCACACAGGCAGACCGCTACATCCATTGTCTTGTCGCGCATTCTAGAAGGGGTACATATAGGAGGGAATATGTTAGCCCACATGGAGAAATTGAGTTACTTAGACCGTGACGTGACAGACACGGACAAGTTCCCAAAGTTTGCCAAGAAACTTTACCTACAGACTATGGGTATAGGACCCTTTGGTGAACCAATTAACCAACTAGTCCAGTGGGTAGTCAGACTGGCCAAAAATGGGATTCTAGGCCTATTGGAGATCCCTCACTTTGGGAGGGTCCAATACGAAAACCACTACATCAAGAAGTTGATGGCAGTCACCCATGGAGGATACCTGTGGCTGGAACATATCGTCTCAATAGATCCAGAGATGATTTCATACATCACAGGGATGCCATCATGGGGGGAGGACCCCACACATTTCCTTGAGGACAAGACGAAGGAGAAATCATTGGCCGAGGAAATGAAGAATAAGTATGGTACCGAAAGGGGGTCACACAGACTCATAATCAAGCATATTAGTGATGCAACAACAAGAATGGACACAAAAGTTATGGCATGAAAATTACTCAGGAAATTCCGCAAGGAGGAACTCCCTGTCGGGGTTGTTGCAACTACAACACCATGTGCAGAGGGAACAACACTCAACTGGGCCCCATATTTGTTGAATTTGTTCCTGGAAGAATGCAAGGACGTGCAGGACTTGGGGATATAATTTCACTATTCATGGCTACTCATCCTGGTTGACTTGATAAGATGGAAGGAGCCTAAGTATTCATTCTTTGCCACAAGACCCAATCCTTTCCATGCAACATGATACCTATCGATGGGGTGTGCTTTAGACCCCAAGAACATAAAGGAGAACGCATAAATATTTGAAGGATATTATAACGACCTACATGAGAACATCGCCCATACTTGGTGGATCACACCAGAAGTGGTTGCACAGTATCAAAGCATAGCCAACTTCAAGGCAACAAGGCATGCAATGTGGATCCAGACACGGAAGGATCCCGACAATCAATGGCTACAACTATGCTACTACATCAAGGAGGCAGACATAGAGATGGCCATCAAATATTGGGATGATGACTGGAGGATTCCAGTTCTGAATCAAGAAATTCTTGCAGGAATGGAGGAAGGGGTAGGACAAGGACATACACCTACCGAAGAGATAACACTTTTGAAGAAGCCAAGGACAGGTCAGAAAAAGGTGCAATAGAAAAAATGAGGGGTGTCCAAGAAAGGCACCCAGGTAGGGAAGAAGAACAACACACAGGCGCCACAGGTACAGGAGAAACAAACTGAGATAGCATAGAGAACCACATCAAGTGTTACTCAGTAGNAGGATTTTGACAATTCTCAACGCCAAAGAGATAGAATTGAGGAGGAGCTGGAATATATGTGGTAGCTCCTCCAGAAGCTCAGAGAAGCACAAGGGGTCGGTAGCAGTATAGGAATAGTCCCATCAACATCACAGACAGGAGGCAAGGTTGAATCAAGCGAGCAGGACAGGATCGAAAAAAAAACACAGTTGAGCTCGACATTTCATGTCACACCCAACATGTTGCGAATGGATGAAATTGTGGGGAAGACACCCCTGAAGGACTTGGACCAAATACAATTGGTATTGAAATGGATACCAACCGAGGCCTTGTATAAACTGCAAGTCAACGTCATGCAGGAGGTACAATCATGTGCATGCACAGACACAACAGAATTGCAGCAGACAAAGGACAATCGGGATGCATTGGAATTGGTACTCGAGTAGGCTAAGCTCGATACCAAAGATGAAAATTCCACACGGATAGGATGGAGCAGGAAATAATCGTAGCCTAGGAGAAAATCCTAAAGAGTGCACAAATGACAAAATTCATGGTGGCATAGAAGATTGATCAGATTGTGAAAACAATCGATCAATACAGACAGGATATTGAGCACCATTGGGAGTAGCTAATACCTACCACTCCGCAAAAAGTGAAGGAGCAGAGGAAGCAGGAGGAAACAACACAGACAAAGGAGATAGTGTGACAAGTCCACGTAGTGGTCGACTTGTTCGACAAGGCATCACAACTTTGGATGAATATGGAAGAGGATAAATAGGTCCAACAGTGGGACCAGGAAGAAGAAAGGATAAGCGAAGCTATCCGGGACCTCAAACAAAGGGAGAAGACAATGTTGATCATGAAGTGCATCAAAGGAGTGCAGAATATGAAGAAAATGCAGTCAAAACTCATAGCTATGTAGACACAAAAAAGGAGCACCAAGCTCAAATGGAACCACTCCATGAGTGGGCAGAAAAAGTCATTGCATAGGTGTAACATGCAAAGAATAACATGGCACAAACTCAGGCAAAGTGCGCAGGGATGATCAACAAGGAGATTGCAGTGCAAGTATTGGACACACTCAAGGAGAAGATTGTGTAGGCCCAAATGCAAGAAAATGAGCTCACGGTGAAGTTCTAGGTGATCGGAGGAGATATTGACAAATTTCACAAGGCTTAGGTGGATCAGAACGAGCCACATGTCAGTGTTGGGGGCATGTTGGATGCAAAATGAATAAGAAAGAAAGGCTATTTTTGGAGGAGAAGCATGCAAGAGGAAAAGGACAGATGGAAGGAAAAGAAGCATGCACACATGCATGGAAGACCTAATGACGTTAGGGTTAGGGTTTTTGTAATGCATTGTAATGGTTGGTCAGATGAATAGATAAATAAGTAGTACTTAGAGGAAAAAAAGAAGAGAAAAAGGGGAAGAGAGGAGAGAACCAGAGGGACAAAGATGAAGAGAATTGTAAGGATTGTATGAGTCGTTAAGATGGTGAGATAGAGAATGAATGAGAGACTCAATCCCAAGGGTTAGATCCTAGGTTGAGGAGCCTATTGCGATCTAGTCAGCCTCGTAGGGATCAAGGAGCCTTGGGGATGAGAGGAAGAACTAAGATTCTAACCACGCACGGGATGGGATAATTCCAAACTATAATAAAGTCCCGAGAGCCATATCTTTGTGGATGTAGCCCAGGAGGGGGTGAACCATGGAAACATTGTGTTATGTGACTGAATGAATGTGTCTTTGTGTCTGGTTAGTTGATGAATGATGAATGAATGAAGTAACTAAGCAGATCTTGTAGGTTGCATGCATGCATAGAATGAATGTTCTAACTAGATGTTAAATGGACTGAATAAAGGTTAAGGTGCACAAACATAGATCTCACTGAGTCTAAGGTTGCACACACCTGATTATTGCAGCCACCCATAGAGCTATCTCTAGTGAGACTTTGCAGTGTACTCTGTGTACTGCGTTGCCTTCTAGGTTACTAGAGGGGTCGATAGTCTCTAAGGGATTTTTTTGGGAATCTTCTTAGTTCTAAACCAGGGTCAATCTATAATGGTCAATGAGAATCAAGACCAATAAGAGTAGACAAACAAAGGGAAAAACCAACATGGGCATATAGGACCACATGCAAGAAGTTGATAGGACATACACCATTTAAATTAGTGTATGGGCAGGAAGTAGTGGTGCCATTAGAATTTATGGTACCCAATCTATGCGTAGCAGCAATTACTAACATGACATAAAGAGGCACATTACAAGAGAGGTTAAATCAACTAATGGAAATGGAAGAGGATAGGGTTCTGGAAGGATTTCACCAGGAAGTACATAAAGAAAGAGACAAATCCTGACTTGATAGAAATATTTAAAAAAACGTTTTAAGGAAGGAGACCTAGTTCTGCTCTATGACAACAATGTTTTGCAACACTCTGGTAAGTTTATAATGCATTGGATAGGGCCATATGAAGAAAAGACTGTCACAGATGGGGGATCTGTACAGCTAAAATACTTGGGAGGAACATAACTAAAAGGAATGATCAACGGTAGTCGACTGAAACTATACAGGGACAGTCAACCTACTGATTCTTAAAAATTACAGGGTAGTAAGAAAGTCATGTATATAGTGTACTATAGTATATATTAGGAAAGAAAACTCATAAAAAGGAAGACAAAAGTAGAAAAAGAAGAAAAATAAAGAAAACACAAAATACTGATAAATATCATGCACAATAGACAGTGGAATCAACATGACAAAAATAAAAAGTGACCACATGAAGCATATGGATGACAGGAAGAAAACACAATGCACCAAGGGAAAAGTCACAACAGAAACGTACGACGCACCGAAAAGTTATAGTGCACCGGAAAACATGCCAACACTCGGAAAAGAAAAAACTTGTCATCGAGGTAAAAAGGCATGAATTGAGAATTTATGAAACTTAATGAAGTGTACTCGACAAGCTTTAACACATTTCTAACCATCAAATAAGCATCTCTGAGAATATTCAAGGCATTTATGACACCTCGTATATAACTAAAACGCAGGCCAAATGAGTCATATTATGAATTTACAAACCGACAAAGCTAAAGAACATGAAGACAGGAGGTGAATAGGTGAGTTCATAGATCGGAGAAGTCCAAGTTCAACTAGAGAAGGAAGAATTACCCACGATGGAACCTCCAAAGGTCGACGCACCTAGCCAAACAGGATGAAAAACACACAGTAGCCACAGGTCACCACAGGAAACCACAGAGACAGAACATGTGTTTACAAAGACAGAGGGAATAATCGATGTCGATGCGATTCCTTCAACACAGATTGAACCAGTGAGTTCCACACTTGTAGAGGAAGAAGGACAAGCCCTGACGATGGTTAGGATGGATATTGATTCACACGATAGTGCACAGGGCCATGACCCATTAGAAACAAGCAACCCACAAAAACCTTCCAGGGTTGAAGCAGCCCACAAAACAAATGGTGTTGACAGTGAAAGGATAAAATTTGATGGGCCAAGGCCACAACCTATGGTGGGGTCCACGCAACAGGAGGAAGTGAAGCTCGAAGATATCACGGGGAAACCTGATTTGGTTTGGGAATAAAGAGAACCTGAGGCTGAGACATCTAGCGTGCCATCACAGAGAAATGGGAAACAACCCATTGTTAATTCCTCGTGCAAATAGTCTGACGCCTCGATCATTTTTCCATGCATTCCATATGGGGTGCAAGCCTCTCCAATTTTATTAGGCTGCATCGAAAGGTTACGGTATGCATACCACGATGTGTCTGACACCAACAAATTCTCGAAATTTGCACAACAAGTGTATATGGAGAGCGTGGGCATAGGGTCATTAGGAGATCCAATGTTGTAACCAAAGTAGTGGGTAGCAAGCTTAGTAAACACATGGATTCTTAATATCTTAGACATTCCCCACATCGGTAGGGGGAAAGATGTGAAAAAATGCGTAAATCAGTTACTGGTGGTCCTCCATGGAGGCTTTTTTTGGTTGGACGAACCGATTTCCATTGATGTGGAATTACTTTCATTCATCACAGGACTACCATCAAATGGTGAGAATCCCACATAGTACATGGATGATAAAACCAAGGAAAAGGCCCTCACAGAACAAATGAAGAAAAATTATGAGAAATAAAGGGGCTCATGTAGAATTATCATAAAAAGTATCAGTGACGCAACCACCTAGATGGAAATGAAACTAATGGAATGAAAACTCCTTCGAAAATGTCACAAGGAGGAGGTCCATGCAGGAGTTGTCACAACAACAATATAGTGTGCAAATGACACCATGCTCAGTTGGGCCCCATACTTACTTAATATGTTCCTAGATGACTACAAGGATGCACAAGACTTGGGAACCAAGTTCCACTACTCTTGGCTCATTATACTGATAGCATTAATTGGATGGAAATATCCTACCTACTCATATTTTTTCGATAGATTAGGACGATGTCGAGCAGCATGGTACACATCATTGGGAATCACTTCTGATTCCAAGTGGAGAAGTGGTAATGCCAACACTTTTTCTCGGTATCTCAATGACATACAAGAGAATATAGCCAACACATGGAGAATAACTCCTAAAGTGGTCATGCAGTACTAGGTTATAGCCAACTTTAAGGCTATGTGTTGGCACAGGGGCAAACCCAAGGTTCAATGCTCAAGAGTGCAACAATAAAACCCTAACTACCGACCCTTTTGGAAACAACTAAGAAGAAGATGAAGTATCACCCAGGGTAGAGGCAGGGGTGGTTACAGGACTCCAGTGTATGCAACCTTAGTTGGGACACAAATATGTGATTGTAACACCTTGACAAAGCACTTAGCAATATAGTTCATCAATGTTTAACTAGTAGCTACTTTGTAGATAAAACCCTACTTACAGAGCATCACAATATTCAACCAGATCTAGCATCCATCAGATTCAAGCACTAAGCATATTCACATTGGTCATATATATTCATTCACAGTATTAAGCACTAAGATACCATATTAGATTCATCTATCATCTAACAACAAACTAAGCATTCAAGCAGATAAACAAGAGAGCAAACATAAAGCACAAATCATTCACAACATAGGATATATGTGGTTCACCCCCACCCTGGGGCTACGTCCACCAACTTTGTGTCTTCTTGATTAGCTTCTCTCAATCTTCTACATGCACAGAGCCACGAAATCAACTCTGCAGAGGACATGAGATCTTTTCACCTCGCTAGATCATCCTTCCTTGAGTTATAGCACAAAGCTTGCATACAGTCTCTTACAGTACTTGCACTCAGCCTTGCAAGTCTCAAAGAATATGCACAAAGCACTTACAACTATTAATTTCACTTAGCACAACATCAGACACATAGCTCTCGTGTCCTAGCACTTAGCATGGCACACTTGTATCCCCTTCGATCACATAGATCAAACTGCTTCCTACATCTCTTAGCCTTCCATTTAAACATTACAAAATAGGCCTAAGCATGGGTAAACCCATGGGACGACATTCCCATACCCGTTAATAAGCCCAAAACCCAAAAATCACTAAAAATGGGCCAAGATCCAGTGATCTCCACTTTGTCTTGCGCTCCGCCTTCGATAGCATGTCGAAGTCCCAAAAATAGGTCAAACATGACCAAGGATCCTCAAAACTTGGTCAAGGGCCAACATGCCCCCAACACTCACCTCTGACTCATCCTAAGTCACTCTGCTCTGGGTAAATCTACTTCAAAATCCTCGATCTTGGCTCGAGATGCTTTGACCTATTGCTATGCCATGACCTCCTGTTCAGTAAACTCTTGCATGATTGCTTCACTGGCAGGTCCTTCCAAACATTATTCGACTGCAGTGACGACTTGCTATAGTTCTGCTCCTTGGCCGTCGATCTCTGTGAATAGTTGGAAAACCTCATCCTGTATAGGTTGGAGCCTTTGAGTGACTTCCATGAATCTTCTCTGAATAGTGTGGACTTGTTGTTGAGCAGTGCATTGCTTTTGGGATCGCTTCATCCTTTCAACGACTAACAGGGGCTTCAACTGGGCCTGTATTATTTATGCTTGATACTTCACCTCTTGGAGTTGTGACTCCAGTGCCTTCAATTCTATATTCTTAGTGAGTCACTCGTAAGTCTGGGCACTACGATCACTTAGTTGTTTACATTCCAAGGTGAGGCCCTTGATTCTTTCAACTGTGCTTCAGGTAGTAGCTTCTCTTTGATCCCTCACATCCTTTGGGGTGTTGGGTACTGTGCGAAGTTCTAAGTCTTCTATTCTTTGTTGTAGCTACTGGATAGCTTTTGCGATCTTCTCTAATTGATGCTTGACTCGGTCTTCTACCTTTGGCTCTAATCCTGTCACAAAGAGAAGTGCTCTGTTGACTACTTCTTTCACTTTGAGTTACTTTGGGAGCTACTGTTCCTTTTCCTACTAAATTTGTGATTTCTCCTCTTCAAACTTTGTTTGGAGAGAAACCTTCTCCTGCTCCACAAGTTGGTGTTTTTCTACAAGTACTTCTTGCACTTGCTTCAAGGCCTAGGTGGCTTGTTCTGGTTCTTCATGTGCATGACAAAGGTGATCTTTGGTCGCATCAGCTAGTCGTTGGAGTTGGGTTGGCTCATCTCCCAACTCTGGTTCTCTCGATGGCAGGGGCATAGTGGGAACTGCATGACTATACTAAAGGGCTTGCTGTACCCCTCATAGTTCAACCTTGATTTTGTCGTACATATCCTCCTTCTTGGATTCTTGTTTCTGCAATATTTCCTACGAGGCGTCGTTCACAACTACGGCGATGAAGTTAAAATCATTGACAGTGAGCACCATCTGCATATTAGTCAAGGTGGCTCTTGATTTCTTCTGGGAAGATGGTTTCAGGGGAGAAACCTTCCTCTTCTTCAAGGGATTAGTCTCATCTCTAGGCGGTGTTACTTCACCTTGCTTCTGCTCATTTTTTTTTTCCATTTATCTCTTCTACTTCATCATCATGCCCTTGGCCAGGTGATACGGAGGCATCCTTTTCTGATGTGTTGCTTAAGTCTTGGAATTCTTCGGTCTTCTTCCTTACGCTAGTTCCGAGTGTATCATGTTCTTTGTGAGAAGCCTTGACATTGTCAAGTTCGGGGTTAGACATCTCTGCAGGGTCGGCATGGATAAGGAGGTCTGCTGACCAGTCCTTAGTTATCTCCTTGAGGTCTTCTTTTGTGAACTTGTAGTTTGAATGAAGCTCCTCCTTATGTTCATCTACTTGTGCAGTAATATAGATGAAGTGTCAATCTGTGCAGAACTTCATGAGGGGTCGGAACCAATGTATGGTGTTTGGCGTCATGTGAGATTCAACTTCGATAGCCCTCTTTAGCTAGACATAATATGTATGAAAAACTGCGTTCGAATGCCACTACTTTCCCATATCGCTTGAGTACCAAAGCGTGGTGAAATATGCAGCGAGTGGCTCAAACAGATCGATGTGTGGGAAGGTCGCACCTTTCGGCATATCCCAAGTAGTAAGCGCGATGAGGATCAGGAGCCAGCTAAAGTGGAACTCGTAGCCCTAATCCTATGCTTCGTGGTAGTCTAATATCCAGCTGATTAACTAGGTATTTCACCCAGTTCATATGTAGGCCTTCCATGCATTTCCCCTCGAGGTCAACAACAAAGCCTGTGACCTGCATGGGTCTATTCTTCCTCACAAGATTTCCTGCGATTTATTGGCATGCTAAGAGAACTATGCCAATCTGTATGGAAGCTACCTTATAGCCTTGTGTCCCCTTCTCAACATCATCATAGGTATCCTTGATATTATGTGCTAGGGTGCGATCTATGGCCTTCCCTAGATATAAGTCCTGTGGGTTAGGTCCTTGAATACTCAATCTAGTGATCTTATGGATCAGCATCGGATCGACTGTGATATGGTGGTCTAGCCATAAGTAGCCACCATGGTAACATGAAAGTAGGAGCTTATCACATGCGTTAACTTCCTAGTGCCTTCTGTTAGCGATATTTCTTGTAAGGGGGGTTAGATTGCAAAGATTGGGTCAAAAAACCCACTTGTCCTAAGTTTTGGGTGATAATGTGCCCGTGGTAAGTAATGTGCAAGATCTAGCGGTCACGATTCGTGTGCCCGGATCAACGACGCGTATTGAATTCTGGACCCCCCCCTACCATTCTAGCTTTAAGTGGGGGGGGGGAGTCCGGAATCGGGGGTGCACCTCTCCAACGGTCCAGATCGGCACACCTGGATCAACGACGATAAAGACCATTCCAGACCCCCCCTTCCTTTCTACCTTTAAGCGGAGGGGGGGGGGTCCGGAATTGAGCGAGCAGCTTTTGACGGCTGAGATTACTGCACCTGGATCAATGGTGCTTGGACAACCCTGTCCTTCCCAGTCGCTCTGTGTTTAGCCAGCATGGGCCCTTCTCCCGTCATGTTATCTTCCTTTCCACCTTTCCCCTGCTTCCATGTGTCATCCATCCGCCTCCCCTCATTGGTCCACGTGGTCCTCCCTCCTTCTCATCATCCACTCGTTGCTTGCCATGTGTCCCGCTCCTTTCCACGTCAGCCTCTCATAAAAAAGCGAGTCCATTATCTCTCATCTTTCCCCCTTTCCCCTGTTGTCCTCCACCATGTGCCCTCCTTTGTCTCCTTTCTCACACCTCATCACTTCCTTCACGTCCTCGTAGTCCTTCGCCACCATTCCTGTCATGCGCCCCATTCTCCACACTAGCCTCCATGCCTATCCATCAAACCATTCAATTATTCCAGGTGGCAGCACAAGAAGTCTTCCATATCCCGAGGTGCTGAGTTGGCCAGGTCGTTCTCAATCCCCATGAAGCAGTTATTGAAGTGGTTGGTGGTGGTTAGACATCGTCTCTGCCATAATGGGGAAGTCCAGCAATGAACTACAGGCCCGTCAATTCGCCGCTGGAACTGTCAAAGAATTAGATTGCATCTGACATAAGTTGCACGATCTTTCAGAAGTTGGCTGTCAGAAGCCATGCAGATGCAAAGCTTTCAATGCAATATCTTGGTTCCGCTGCTGTTGTTGTTTTGAGTATATGAAGGCATTTTCGCCATTTTTGTATCCATCGATGGTAGAGCTAAGCTCCTGATTGTAAAGTTTTAATGACCATTCTAGTTTCCTGGTCATGTATTTTTGTTTGAGACTTCTTGGTTTATAACAAACAGTTCTCCTTTTTCATCTATGTTTCATCTCATGCCAGTGAGTTCACAGTCGAAGGATTCGTTTGGATTATTGCAGTTCTGTTACGATAAAGGATTTGTTGTGACATTATTGTATTCTCTGGTTTTCTGTGTTTGAATGTAAGAGGATATTGTGCTCGAATGCTTTATTCTCCAGTCTGTTACTAACCTGATGTTTGTGACAGACCTACACACCCTTCTCAGACGAAGTCTTCCCCCTACTCACCCTTTATTGCAACTCACTGTTTGAAGTTTATCAAGACCTCACTCATTCATGCATGCCTGGCCTAGTTTCTGAGTTGAAACGACTATTCCAAGTTTGCTTCCATTTGATCACCCCCTTTC
>JASDQU010750938.1:26465-39034 GCA_032191745.1 Picea mariana
GGGGGATTATTTTCGAGTTCTTCCCCTTTATCTTGGTCAAGTATTTATACAGGGTGAGCATACTATGGTTCTTTTGATCTCCTAGTTTGAAGTCGTTGAAATTCAACATTACGATCTTGTCCTGTAGCGCTCATACTGTGTGTATCCCCTTCGAGAGGTATGCAATAACCATGGTGTACTTTTAATCTCTCAGCACGCTATCACGACTCACCGCGCCAGCCAGGGGCAGAATGTAGTTAGATAAGATGGTTGGGATTAGATTTGCATTTGCTAGGTCATATTGTTGCTTGGTTCTCTTTTTTGTGACAACTAGGGATGGCTTGGATCCATGAGCGGTCGATGGAGAGGCTTGCACTCCTCTCGTCAATGACACTTGTACACCCACAAACATTACCCTTCCAGAAATTACTCTTTCAGTCATGAGGACGATGAGTAACTCCTGCACAGACTCTTCGACTATGCTAAGTTCTTCGGACATACACACTCATGGTTGAATATCTCGGGTTGAAGAGAAACTACTCAATGCAATAGGATGAATGGTGATAGCTCGATGATCATTGTGCGAAATCAACTAATCTGCGGGCTCAGATAATCACAGTTAGAAAAAGTGTTCTCAGTGAAATGCTCGATGGAATAAGTAGACAACTAGGTAATGGATCTCTCCAATGGGCGAGAAGCCTTCATTAATTCAGTTATGTCCATTATGACATGGTCCCAACGGTTTGGTGGTGAGCTTTCTGATCATAAATGTTGTTCTAACTATTCAGGGCATCATTCTAACGGTTATACTATTTCCAATGGCTATATTGCTTCGTCATGGCGAAGTACCATTTGACATTGTTCTGATATCTCAGAGAAGTTCCAGTTTTGCAAGTTTTCCTTTTGTGAATCTCCCTCTGAAACCTTCTGTAACTTTTTGATCTTAGCCCTTTTCTTACTTAATTTTCTAGCCTTCTTTCCAGTGAGCTTCATTTCAGAGTTCCTCTTTCCATTCTGATTCTTGTCTTCTTTTAGCATAGTAACTTCACGCTGTTGAGATTCTTTCCTAGGATTGAAGGGCAATACTTCTTCTCTATCTGGGGTAGGTGCTTCAGTTTTCTGTGAGTCTTCTTGTGTTCTTCCAACTCCGACATCCAAGTTTCTGGTTCTAAATAGCTTCGATCTGTTCTCTTGTTCTTCAATCAAGTGTGCGATCCTCCTAGTCATGAAATCTTTTAATTATTTATTCTTTTGATCTAAGGCTTCCTCTTATTTTATTCTATCTTGATCCCTTTCAATCCAAGGTTTTCCTATTAATATAGAAAATGGGGCATTGTTCTCAATAAATTTAACAACCTCAAATTCTTCCTCTGTCAAAGTTCCATGAGCACTCATAGATTTCTGGGTGAGTCTTCCACATAGGGTTATCAACTTTCCTTTAAATAATCATATTCCTCCCAATGAAGGAATCAAAGTAGGCTTTCCTAAAGTTTCCCAAGTTCTTTCTGTCATGATATTCACTTGTGTTTATTCATCTAGAACACATTCAATGTCGAAGTCTCCTATTCTTGCTTCTATGCATTCTTTTTCTTTGAAGATCTCTGATAAGTTGATATTTCGGTGATCATTCAAGGTTTCCTTCATCTACAATAGTATAGTCTCTTATTCTCTCTGGGGTTCTATCATGGTCTCAGTTACTTGACCTTTCTCATGGTCTTCTTGTCTTATATTCATTCTTTCAATCTTAATAATCATTCTAGGGAAATCTAAAACTTCGTGATCCATATCTTTACAACAAATACAATTGGATCTTCTACCAGGGAATTACTTAGCAAGATGTCCTGGTCTTCTGCAACTATAACAAAGAGTCAATCCTCTCTTTCTCTTAAATGATCCCGAACCTTTCCTGTACTGCGCACTAGGATCATGGTAGTTAACGTGCAAAAAATTCTTTCTAGGGTCTTGCATCCATTTGTTAGTCCAAACGTTCTTTCTATGCATAGGAATAACATATCTTTCACTATTCTTATAAGATCTACTTATATCAAATCTTCTTTCATCTAGTTTTTCCCTAGTTTTTAGGCTAGGACAAAATTTATCAAACATACCTAGATCCATACTTTTGAAACAAAAATTTCCACTAATCTTACTTTCAGTGGAGCACAAAGCTTCCAGATCTAAAAATTTTCACTATTGTTACCTTTATCAGAGAACAAAAATTTCATATCTTACCTCTTTTCTTCAGATCTGACTTCTCTTCTTAGCATAGAGCTTCATAGATTAAGTAGAATATTGCACACTAGGGCAACAGATCTATGCACAAAGCTTCCACAGTTTTAGGTCAGATCTTCGCACAGGGATTCTTCTTTCTCAATTCCCAGCAATCAAAGTTTCAGGTCCTAACAATGGAACCATTTGTTGGCATAGGAGCATACCCAGGGTTCAACGCTCAAGAGTTCACCAAAAAAACCCTAACTACCGACCCTTTTGGCAACACCTGCGAAGCAAATGAAGTCTCACCTGAGGTAGAGGCAGGGGTGGTTGCAGGACTCCAGTGTCTGCAACCTTAGCTGGGACACATATCTGTGATTGTAACACCTTGACAAATCACTTAGAAATATAGTTCATCAATGTTTAACCAGTATCTACTTCGCAGATAAAACCCTACTTATAGAGCATTGCAGTATTCAACCAGATCTAGCATCTAGAAGATTCAAGCACTAAGCATATTCACATAGGTCATATATATTCATTCACAGTATTCAACACTAAGCTACCATATTATATTCATCTATCATCTAACAACACACTAAGAATTCAAGCATATAAACAAGAGAGAAACCATAAATCACAAAGCATTCACAACACAGGATATACATGGCTCACCCCCAGCCTGGGGCTACATCCACCAAATCTTTGTCTTATTTATCAGATTCTCTCAATATTCGACATGCACAGAGCCACTAAATCAACTCTGCAGAGGATAGGAGATCTGTGCACCTCGCTAGATCCTCCTTCCTTGATTTATAGCACAAATCTTGCATACAACCTCTTACAATAACTTGCACTCAGCCTTGCAAGTCTCACACAATATGCACAAAGCACTTACAACTGTTACTTGCACTTAGCACAACATTACACACATAGCTCTCGTGTCCTAGCACTTAGCATGGCACACTTGTATCACCTTCGATCACATAGATCGAACTAGTTCCTACATTGCTTAGCCTTCTATTTATACATTAAAAAATAGGCCTAAGCATGGGTAAACCCATGGGCCGACATTCCAATACCCGTTAAAAAATCCCAAAAACCAAAAATCCCTAAAAACGGGTTGAGATCCCGCGATCTCCACTTCGTCTTGTGC
Organism: Picea mariana; assembly: GCA_032191745.1. Taxonomy (NCBI): domain Eukaryota; kingdom Viridiplantae; phylum Streptophyta; class Pinopsida; order Pinales; family Pinaceae; genus Picea; species Picea mariana. Next base: position 29,812 of record JASDQU010750938.1, read on the forward strand.
TCTGCCTTCGACAGCCTATCGAAGTCCCAAAAATAGGTCAAACATGACCAAAGATCATCAAAACTTGGTCAAGGGACAACACTACACGACACAACATATGGATCCAAGTGTGTAGGGGTCCATATAAAGAATGGCTACAACTTCGATTTTGCATCAACATAGAGGAAGTTGAATGGGAAATGATAGATTGGCAGGATTACTGGAAGATCCCAGCCATCACCAAGGACATGTCCAAAGGGAAATAAGTGAAATTAGGGTCATCCAAGACATCTGCAGGGGTACGCATCGCGACCAAGAAACCAACACAGTAGACAAATATTGATCCAAATACAACACAACAGAAGAAGGGAATTTCCCCAAAGAAGGATGAGCAGATAGGAAAGAAGGACAATGCCCTAGCGTAGGGAGAACAAGGAAGGGGGGACACAACGACACATGAAACCCCATCAGAAAATACTCTAGAAGAGATTGAGCCAACCAAATGATCAATTATACATACAGGTGGGTCACGCAAGAAGGCCAAGGCCCACAAATAAAACCCAGAATAAACAATTACCAAGGATGATGTTGATCTAGTTGCAGAAAGGGTGAACGACCACACAACGAAAGAGTATGAAGAGGTCAAGAACCAAAGAGGAAGGATAAGGAACGATTTGGTCGATATTGAGCAGGTCCTGGAATGAATACAAGCAACCCAACTACAAGAGAGGGGAGCTTAACTGATCCCCCAACCGGTAGAAGCAAGGGAAAACAAATTGCAAAATGAGGAAGACACAATCCAACTCATAGCGCAAGAAAGTCCTAACTTCTAGATAACAACATGGATGTTTCAAGTCAACGAAGCCATCGCACAAACTCCACTTAAATACCTAGCGTAGGTATAGTTGGTATTGGATAAAATACCAACAAAGGCATTGTACAAGCTACAAGTCAGTATCACACAGGAAGTGCAATCACGAGCCATAGTAGATATGACATAATTTCTAGTCACTAGAGATGGAAAGGATGCACTAGAAATTGTGATAGAGCAGGTCTAGCTGGAAACACAGGAGGAGAAGAAATGTGCAGATAAATTAGAGAATAATCTTAAGGAAGTATTCACAAAAATTCTAGACAACACGTAGGAAGTCGTGAGAAGTGCTAAAGAACAGATTCAAATCATCGCACAAACGATCGAATACTATAATAAGGAGATCAAGGAAATCAAAGAAAATTTAACACCAATCATTCCTCCAAAATTTAGAGCTGAAAGGGAACAACATGCATCTCTACAAATAGAAATAATGGAAAACGAAGCCAAAAAGGTCACATGACTTTTTGACAGGACCACACAACTATGGATGACGTTGGAGGAAGATGACAGGGTCCAAAAAATAGACCAATAAGAGGATGAAATAAGAACTATAATCCAGGAGTTGAAGCAATAAAAAAAGGGCATGAGCATTATAGAGCGGTTGAAGGGAGTGCAGGAGATGAAGACCCTGCAGACAGAATTAAACATTACACAGAATAATAAGTAGGAAAGACAAGCCCAGTTAGAACCCCTTCAAGAGAAAGCAGCGCAAATAATTTTAGAACTAGAGGAGGAGAAGACAAGGATGGCTCAGGATCATGTCGAAAGTGGAGAGTCTCTGAAGGAACACATCACATTGAAAATGGTAGAGGAGCTCATAGAGAAATTTTTGCAAGTGAGATCCAAAAGGGAAGAATTAGAAGGAAAGTTTCACAACTTGGCAGAGGCTGTATAGGGAGAGCGCACTACCTAAGTGGCTTGGTACGAGCCACATGTTAGTGTTGGGGGCATGTTGGGCACAATATTATTTTGATAAGGAATTCTATTTTGGGTGCATGCCTATTTTTAGAGAAGGATTTGTTTTGGGGAAATACCTAACTTTGGAAAGGAAGACCTAATTTTGGAGAGAAAGCAACAGGTGGCATGAAAGAAGCATGCATAAAAAGAAGGAAAAGCAACATGCAAGAGGAAAAGCAACATAGCGTGTAGGAAGGAAAGCCTAACCATGTTAGGGTTATGATTTTTGACAAATATTGTAACGAATATAAGTTAAAAAGTAGTATAAATAAGGATCTAGGAGGTCTAGGAGAGGGGGAATTATTTTGAGAGTGATGTTATTAGAGGAAAAGAGAATTGATTATTGTGATTATGCGGATTATGGATTAATAAGTCTTGTAGAAGAGTTGAATAAGCTAGTCGTTGAGGGTTAGGTGACAGGTTGTGGAGCCTGGTGTGATCTAGTATGCCTCATAGAGGGTTATTGCCATCATCTTGATTGTATTACAAAAGATGTGATGCGTGCAACACAAGATTTTGCATTAGAATAAATAAAAGAGCATAGAGCCAGATCTTTGTGGACGTAGCCCCAGAAGGGGGTCAACCATGGTAAAATTGTGTGTTATGTGTATTTGTTAGTGAATGTTTACTTTGTGTTGATCATTAGCCTATGAATCAATGGTTAAGCTAGAAATATCAACATGCATACATAGGTTTAAAGATGAATAAATCAGGGAAGTACTTGATAAAATAACAAGGATAATGCATGAGGAAGGAAGAACACAATCCCAGATCCCCACTCTTTACTAGAGTGAAAACACCTAAGTATTGCAGTCACCCATAAAGTCTATCTCAGGTGAGACTATGTTTTGCACCTTATGCACAGTGTTGCCTTCTGGTTTACCAGGAGGGTCGATATTTTTTAGGTTTTTTTTTTAAACTTGTTTAGATCTGAACCTAGGTCATCCTGACAAGAAGTGGAAGAGAATAACCAACAATATGTCTGAAGAATAGGCCATTGTTTCACCTGTGGATGAGTTACCGCCACCATCTAATATGACCCCACCCTCTAATCCACTATAAGTTGACCCGGTGATTTCACTTAATTCCCTCACTGGCTTTTCTGCTCTCCAGACCCTCAAATTAATTGGTTACATTAAATATAGGAAAGTCCTCATCCTTGTGGATAGTGGTAGCACCCACAATTTTATTCATCATCGTATTTCCCAAGAAGTCAATTTTTACATATGTGTCGTCAATAATTTTCAAATCATGTTTGTTAATGGAGGTTCCATGAAATGTGGGGGACGATGTGAAAATGTGTGGCTCCAAATTGGTCAGTATCATCTGAAATCCCAAATTTTTTCTATAGACATGGGTGGTTGTGATATTGTTCTTGGTGTTGAATGGTTACGCACTCTTGGCCCCATTCACATGGATTTTAAAGAATTAACCATACAATTCCAACATGAGGTACAACAATATAACTTCCAAGGAATCACAATAGGCTCCCCTGAGATCATCAATTCCCATCGCATGGAAAAGATCCTCAAAAAGGGTCATTCTGGCATTATTTCCCAACTCCACTCCATTCATGTTGTTGAGACACTATTTGTGCATCCATACCTTCAATCTATCCTCTCCCACCACCAAATTGTTTTTACCACTCCGATTCCCCATTCCCGTGTTGTCCATGATCATTCCATTCCTCTCATACCGAGCAATATTCCTCCCAATGTTCACACTTATCATCATCCCTTTTCCCAAAAGAATGAAATTGAGAAAATTGTTCATGAATTTCTAGAAGCAGGTGTTATCCATCCTAGTACCAGCCCCTATTCTTCCCATGTGGTCACGGTACTCTAAAACGAAGTCACTTGTCTCATGTGTCCTAATTTTTGCGCCCTCACAATCAAATAAAAATTCCACATTCATGTCATTGATGACCTCTTGGATGAATTGAGTGGTGCTTATTACTTCACCAAAATTGATCTATGTTTTGGATACCACCAAACCCATATGAAAGAAGAAGACATTCCCAAGACTGCATTTCGAACTCATGAGGGTCACTATGAGTTCTTGGTAATTCCCTTTGGCTTGTGTAATTCTCCCTACACTTTCCAAAGTCTTATGATTAATGTATTCTCTCCTTTTCTCCATCATTTTGTATTAGTTTTCCTTGATGATATTCTCGTCTATAGTAAATATTGGACATCCCATCTCTCCCATTTGAATCAAGTTCTCCATCTACTCTCTAAGCACCAATTTTTCCTCAAATAATCTAAATGTGCCTTTGGAGCCTCATAAGTGGAATACCTGGGTCATATTATCGGTAAGGATGGTGTCTGGGTGGATCCTAAGAAAATTGAATCTATGCAGGATTGGTTTCACCCTAGAAATCTTAAGAGCTTGTGTAGTTTTCTGGGTTTAACGGGCTATTACCGGAAGTTTGTTCAGAATTATGGAAAAATTTCAGCTCCTCTCACTTCTCTCCTTAAAAATAATTCTTTCACTTGGACTCCAGTTGTTGATCACTCCTTCCAAGCATTGAAAGATTTTATGTGCTCGATACCTGTCCTATTACTTCCATACTTCACCAAGACTTTTGTATTAGAGTTTGATTCTTTCGGGAAAGGAATTGGGGCTATCCTCATGCAAGATGGCAAGCCTTTGGACTTCACTAGCAAACAAATTTCAGAGAGACATTTGGGCTAATCCATTTATGAAAAGTAAATTTTATCTATTATGCATGTTGTGGATCTTTGGCATCCTTATTTATTGGAACAACACTTCTAAATAAAAATTGTTCATCAAAGTCTGAAGTATTTTTTGGAAAAACGAATTTCATCACCGGAGCAACAAAAATCGGTGACAAATCTATTTGGATATGATTATGAGATCATTTACAAAAAGGGAAAGGAAAATGTATTTGTGGACGCTCTCTCTCGAAAGTATGAAGAAGACGGGTCCCTTTTCTCCCTCTCAATCATTGTACTAGATTGGCTCCAAGTTGTTCATTAGGAATGGATGCAAGACCCCAAAATTTCTAGCATAATCCACCAATTGTAACACAATTCTTCAGCTTCTCCAGGGTACTCTTGTCACAAAGAGGAGATTTTATACAAAGGTCATATGTATTTATGCAAGCAACCACAACTCAAATCCATGGTGATTTCTAAAATTCATTCTCCCCCCACTGATGGGAATTCATGGTTTACCAAAACCTATGAACGGGTCAAACGTTCTTTTTTTGGTCATGGCTCAGAATCACATGAAGCAACAAGCAGATCAAGGTCATTATGAATGCCAATTTTTTGAATGGGACCAGGTGTTTCTTTGAATGCAACCTTATAAGAAGAATTCACTCAAAGATGAAAATTGTCGGAAAATCTCTCCCAAATTGCATGGTCCTTATAACATGCTCAAGCGAGTGGGATCAGTGGCCTACCATTTAGCTCTACCCAGTCATTCGAAGATCCATCCTAATTTTCATGTCTCCTTCTTAAAGAAGGTGATTAGAACTAACTACCAAACTCAAACTAGTCTCCATAAATTGGATGAAGAATGTTGCATCTGGTTTCAACCACAATCAGTATTGGACTAGCTTGAGCATCATCTCGGTCAGTGCACCATCAAGGAAGTGTTAGTCCAGTGGAAATATACAGCTCCATATGATGCCACCCGGGAGTCAGCCTCCATTCTCCAACAATTTCCTCATCTTAATCCTTGAGGACAAGACTTTTCTTCAAGGGGGGGGCATGTTAGGGACCTAACCTCCCTAACCCTTCACGTAGGTAGAATAATATATTTCCATGTAATAAAGGCTAATATTAATAAGGCCTAGCAATAAGGAAGAATAAATCAAATGTAAGAAGACCTAATAGAAGCTTACGCTTCTAGAAGGATATTCCTCTAGATTGTTCTTTTAGATAGATAGGTTTAGTATAAATTGGAGTAGAGGGTATGAGAAGTTTTTTCTTGAGAATTATTGTAATAGAGCATTTCTCTATTGTAGGTTTCCCCCTCGAAGAGACAAGTGAACATTGTTTCCTATCAATAAAGGTATTATTTTGGTATTTTGGTTTCATCTATTGTGTCGTTCCACTATTATTCTTTGCAATATTTTTGTTTCATGCTATTATAATAGATCTGGTACCTTACAGTTTCTCCAAGATTTCACATTGAATTACTTCATTACAAAGTAAAGGACTAAAATTTGAATGGACTACAAAGTGTGAAGAGAATTTTCTACACTTGAACAGATTGTTAACCAGTGCACCAATTTTAATTATTGAAGATCCAAATGAGGATTTTATTGTATGCAAATATGCATGTAAAGAAGGACTTGGTGGATTCCTTACCCAAAATGGGAATGTTATATGCTATGAATCTAGGAAGCTCAAAGAGAATGAAAGAAATTGTGTTACCCATGACTTGGAGCTTGTAGCTATTGTTCATAACTAAACATGTGGAGGCATTATCTAACAGGAAGAAAATTCAAGTTGAGGATAGACCATAGTGGTATGAAATACTTGTTTGAGAGTCCAACACTAAATCCAGGAAAACTAGATGGCTTGAATTTCTCAGTGACTATGAATTTGACATTAAGCATATAAAAGGGAAAAATAATAAAGTGGTTGATGCACTCAACAGGAGGGTGCATGCAATGCATGGTACAACCATTAGTATGTACAATTTATATTTAAGAGGTAGAATTTTGGAAGCTATAACATTAGACTAGCACAATTTACAAGTTAAAGAGTGTGTGCAACAAGATAATATAGAATTGAAATTAAAATATTATAGGCTGGAGAGATATGGAATTCTCTTGTATAGGAATAGATTTTATGTTCCTAATTCTCAGGAATTGAGAAATTTAGTTATAAAAGAGATGCATAATGTGTTGTATGTTGGACATACAAGCTACCAAAAAAACATTACACTTATAAGAGGCCAATATTATTGGCCTAGAATGAAGAAATATGTTGTTGATTAAGGGTTGCATTGATTGAAAAGAGGTGGCGAGAACAGATGTGAAATTTGATTAAGAGGCTTGATCATTTGCGCAAGGATATCAGCCTCAGGAAGAGTCATAAAATATATTTAGAGAAGTTGAAAGAGTCGTAGTTACAAGGAAGGTTGGTCGGTCAATGTTTTAAGGAGAATTTTGGAGAGAAATATGAGAGTTATGGAGAGAGTAAATGAGATGGAGAAAAGTTGGAAGAAAGAATCAATATAGGATTCACCACCAAGGAAAAAGACTCTGTTGTAACCTCTACAGAAGTTGTGGGAGAACCAACTCATGTAGTGCCCTAATATGTGAAGTACACTATAGGACTTGATACAATATGACCTAGTAATGAGACCCTTGAGGTTAAGGAATCCCATCCTAAAGATGTAGGAACCAACCTTGGATCGCCCAATCCCTCAATGCAATGATCCAATCCGGTAAATTCTACAATACATTCTCCCATAATTTTTGTCATTTTTTCTCATTCTAATCCAACAAGTTCAAGCAGTACTAGTAGCAGTAGTCTGGAAAGTTCTTTAGTGTTATCGCAACTAGGACCTTTAGGATTTATCTTGATAGGGTCCCCAAGTCCTACCATGGTGCATCAACACATCGGTTCCCTCACCCAATACCCATAATTTTGGGGTAAAGGGGATGAGGATGTTGAACAACATTGGTTCCTTTGTGAGGCCATATGGCGGTCTCACAGGACTTTATATGCTAATAAACTAGTTGAGTTTCAGACCACGTTAAGGGGTCGAGCATTAAAATGGTATATGAAATCCATCGAATCGGGGAATACCTAGGGGAAACCATTTCCTTTACTGCAAGTCAAAAAAAAAATTATAATTGAATTTAAAATACCCCAATCTAAGCAACAGGCTCATTCTGAACTCTGGGAGATCAAACAGAGAGATGGGGAATCTTCTTGGAAGTATAATCAAATATTCAAATGTGTGATAGGGAAATTGGCCAACCCCATTCATAAATACCACCAATGAGAATGGTTCATTCAAGGATTGTTACGATTAACTCGGATTACATTAACCCAATAACATATAACTACGGGAATCCCTAGAAAATGCCATGAAAATTGAGGCGATGGAGGGATATCTTGGCATATTGTGGGTAATAAGACCACCCGATGACTATAATATTACACAACTACAAGGTCAGATTTCTACCTTGACTGATAAGATTCAAGAATTGACCATTCCTAGAGCAGCTGATCCTCAAGTATGGTGTACTGGTTGCTACACTAAGGAGCATATAGTGACAAAATGTCCCAAACTAAGGGGTGCAGGACCCCCCCACTACCCATGGGGCCTCCACCAATAGGACCATTTGGTGGAGTTGCACAAATCACAACTACAACACCATTCTATGGCCTTGTGCAGTACCACACCTTCCCAAACAATCAAGGTAATCATAATAATGACTATTGTGAAATCTGTCACGTACCTCATTCCTCATAGTCTTTATCCATCCTCTTCTCGACTACCTGTGGTCTGTCTTATTGTCAATAAATACCCAGAAGATCTTGATGACCTTGAGGACCTTAGACATTTGACATTTTCGGAGTCTAAAGGGTCTAGGGGGGTTAAAGATACTATATCAAATGATGTCCATAGTTCCTATACCAAACCATTAAATTTGTGGAAATTAAATATAGGAATTGATGATCATCCTAAGCTATCATCCATTGGATACTATTGGGATGAACAAATCGTAACAAAGATACAAGCTCCATTGCAGGAATATGAGGATCGTTTTCCTACAATGTTTTCAGAATTAAAAGGTATTAAGGGATATTTGGAGGACATAAAGATAGAGTTAAATCCTAAATCAAGACCAGTCAAGCATAGGCCCTATCGAATTATTCCCTGATTTAAAGAGAAAGGGAAGAAGGAAATTGAAAAAATGCTCATAGTTGGGTTGATTTTCCCTGTTGATAAGACTGAATGGATCATTCCTATCATGATACAAACCAATATATGTACGGATGATATACAAGTTTATGTGGATTACAGAATCTTGAACGTTGCTTATGTACATGACCCCTTTCCCACCCCCTTTAGCGATTGATAGAGGGAAAATCCCCCTATAACTATACCGGGGTTCTAAGTATAGACAGAGCTATGAACTCCCTTAAAACACAATATAATTCCTACACTACCCAAAACATTCCAAAACAGATGAATATGAAGTGATAGAAGAGTAAGTCAGAAGTAGCACCTTTGGTCCAAATGTTCAATGCTGACCTCCTCGAGATTTGTAGCCTCCTTGGATGTTGGTCTCCTCCCAAAGCTGACCTGCAACAACACTCAAGAAACAAATGCTACAAATATTCTATTTCTACTCATCAATTAGGGTTAGACATAGATCGTTATGAATAAATCAAATGAAAGACATAAAGATATCAT